>JACAXG010000191.1:849186-885115 GCA_018881555.1 Amblyornis subalaris
GGTACACCGACCCCGCCGGTCTTCCCCGCTCCGGGGGAACTCTGCCCCCCCAGCGGAGGGGCCGCGGCGGCGGCTGCTGCGAATGGACACGAAGTGTCTGCCGGACGGAGCTGCAGGAAAAATAACGATTGGTGCCTTTATAGGAAACTTCCAGGAAATGAGGCTTTTAATTCGGATGAATTTTAATTCAGAACCTTTCATCCGAAGGTTTCAGACTCTTAGAGTACCASTGAATTACACTTCCGTTTTACCACTGGGGAGATGGGGAAGAAGCCAGGGAGCGACCTGGTCTGGACTCAGCAAAGGCCACAACGCTGAATTTTAATTAAAAGCCCATTAATGTGATTAATGAACATGCCCRTGGGCCCCAAGTCCCCAGTGGGCGGTTATCGATCCCTAAAAGGACCCCTCAGCACATCGGGGTTCCACAGCTGAGGGGACCYTCACAGGACACACAGCCCCCCAGTTTGTCTCTTCCTACATCCTTTATTAGTATGAGAAATGGTTAATTAATATAAAAACTCTGAAATGTCTGGTTTCCTGCCCGTTGTTGCAGAATGCGCAATGTTTTTGTGAGCAGAAAGCTCTTGCCTGGCACTGGGAAAGAAATGAAACATGTGGCAATTCCTGTTTCAGGGTAGGAAAACAATCAAAAGTCCTTTATGGGAAAAATAAAGACTTTGGTCCTGCAAAACACACGTGGCTCAGTAACTCGAGCAGGTTCTGGGGTTTCAGGTGAGAGTGAGCAGCTGGAGCCAGCCCTCACAGTCCCCTTGGCTGCATGCGGAATATTGCTGGATAAATGACATGAAAAAGGGAATTTTTTTTTTTTGCAAAACCTTTTAAATACAGCAAACCCATGTCTCATTGGGCACTATAGCTTGCAACACAGAGAAAAAACCTTTTTATAAATTCGCATATAAGTGCATTCCACAAAACCCACCAAAACTAAATAATTAATGTCATGGTTGGTGTAGGCCTTATCYGAAGCATTAAATCTGGTTGGTGTGTGCAGGCTGCAGGTGCATTGCCGGTTTCCTTCACGTGTGCAGCTCTCAGCCTCCCTCTGGCAGAGGGTGAGGAGTTCTGTACTCAAGGATTGTTCTGCTCAGGCCTTTTTGTGTCTTCCAAAGTTTCTGGGGCAGCAATTCCAGCTCCTCTCCGGTGTGCTGAGACAAGGGCAAAGCCGSCCTGGCTCTGACACCCTCAGGCGTGTCAGAACAGGAGATGGGGATCAGTCACAGGGGTGGGAATGAGGAATCTTCGATTAATCTGATCACCTATCAGGGAGTTTCCATTTGCCTCAGTGTGGCTGATTCCCAGGCTTTGCCTCCGTCTGCTCCTGGATTTTGGCACCGGCTGGAAACACAAGGAAGCTGAGAGAAGATTTCTYTGGTACTGGTAACCTTTCTTCCCCGCTTGACTTCGTGTTTTCCTTGTTTCATGAGACTCTTCTTAAACCAGAAGAGAACTGAACTTCCTCCTCCAGCCTGGTCTTCCCCAAAGACACCCCCCAGGCAYAGAGAGATCAGAGCTCTGCTTCCAAAAAAACCCCATGTTTCCCAGTGCTGTTGCTGTGCTTGTCATGGCAGATTGTCCCTCAGGATTCTTGGTTTGCTTGGGTTTGTCTGTATTATGCACCTTAATAGTGGRCACATCTCGAATACCACAGCAAACAAGAACAAGTAAAACACTATTTTCCAAAACCTGGCTTTTCTGGAAGCACCAATACTGAGGTGTCCCACCAAGGTCTGCTCAAGCCATCTAAGTGCTCTGACTTTCTGATTTGGGTTTGAGAGATGCCACATGGACAACTTCCCTGTGCCTAATCCCACATGGAGTTTGGAAGCAAACCCTCCCTTCCTTAGCAGCATGGGGCCTGGACATCCACTTCACACTTTGGGGCACACTGCTTCCTGCGCCTTCTCCTGAGGCTTCTACTCACCGCTGGGAAAGACCAGAACTGGCTTAATCTCCACATAATTAAAATTAACCCCAATTCTCTTAAAATACCCTTGTCACAAGCGTAAGAAAGCAAAGGGAAGGTAGAGCCGAAGGGRCACCAGGGTGACAGGACACAACTGAAGACCTTTTACAAGCACCTCTGGTGGAGACAGGCAGCTGGAGGAGCCCCAAGTGGCCTTGATATCCTGCATATTGCAAGGAAAGACAGGTGGCAGGAGACCAWCACTCCACTGGCAGTGGGGAAAAGAGAATAATGTGATGTGGAGGGGCGAGAGGGAAGAAATATGGGACACTGCCACACCACGTCCCYGCAGTGAGGTGCAGGCTGATCTTCAGAGCTGAGCTTATTGTACAACCTGGATGTTCCTGGGTCTTACCCAGCCTCTGTACACCATAACCARCACAAGAGAGGCTGTGGCTGCCCAATCCCTGGAAGTGTCCAAGGSCAGGTTGGATGAGGCTTGGAGCAACCTGGGATAGTGGAAGGTGTCCCTGCCCATGGCAGGGGGTGGAACTGGATGATCCCTAAGGTCCCTTCCAACCCAAAACATTCCGTGATTTTTTGTCATTCTGTTTGTGGAACTCCTCCAGGAGCAGSCCCTGAGTTTGTTTGGGATGCTGGAGCTTTGCTGCAAAACCATGACACACACTGATACCACATCACCTGCAGAGAAGGAGGGCTACCTGCAGCAGAGACAGCTGCTTGAGCTGCTTCATCATCCACAGCAGAACACAAATGTGTTTGATATCATGACAATCAAAATTGTGGGTTTATTTATACACATTTTCATATGGCAGTACTTTCAAGGGACAGATATACTGAAAAAGTGGTTAGACTCATGACCAGCTCTGGATTTTTCCAAACTTAAATATTACACAATGACTTGAACAAAATAATTTCCCCTCTAACACCGGTACAATGCTCACTTGGAAAGAAGGAAGGGAGATCTGTTGCTTTGCAGTCACAATCACTTTTGRTGTGGTGTTTTGCCAAACTGTGAGTGTGGTGAGAAAGAGAGAAATGGGCAATTGGCCACAGAYGTGATAGACAAGGCAGGGGTACACAGGAGTTAATCTCTCCTCCTCGASTCCGAAGCTATGGAAAGGTGGGACCCGCTGGGTGGGAAGTCCTGGCAGTGCCAGAACAGCCCTGGGGGGTGAARGTCCGTGGCTGCCCAGGAGCCACTGTAACATGGGATGCTCCCCCCGGCACCAGGGGCAGCACTGCCAGGGCAATCTGCACCTGAGCCGCTGAGAGGCCTTCGAGGACAGCATGTCAGTGCTMTGGTGCTCCTACTCCACCTGTTCTCCACCTGTGTGCTTCATTTTTAATGGTGCCTTGCCTCTCCGAAACCAGCCCTGCCCGCCAGAACTTTCCTTTCCCAGGCTAGGTGCCAATTTCCATCACTGGGGTAGGGAAGAGCTTTCCAAAACCGCTGAAAACACCTGGGTGCTACAGGAGCTCTTCCCTGATTCTTTGCAAAACTTTACCAGCCCCTCGGTGCTTGTGATGTTCACAAAAGAGATGCAGGTTTCCTCTCAGGGTGTTTACCGAGGCCTGACTCCCCTTTCTCTCCGGGATCAGTCCTATCGAGTTTGGCAGCAGTGGAAGGAGGCTCTGAGATGGTCTGGGCGGAGCCTCCAGCAGGCATCCCGAGGGTGACCCGGCCGGCCGACACTCAGTGGCACTTTCAGACTTGCTGCCCCCGCAGAGGGACCCCTCAGAGAGACACCGGCAGAGCTGCGGAACGCTGGTCGTCATCCCTGGAGACGGGGCACCCGAACGTGCTGCCCCAGCTATGGCAGCAGCGGCTACTCTCTGCCGTCCCCTGCCCCTGGCAGCCCTCGCTCCCCCGAGGGATGGAGCAGGACACGCTGCCGGAGCTGCTGGAGTGCAGGAACACCCAGGGCTGCCCTTCAGCAGCTCCCACACCGTGCCCAGGGGTCCCTCCTCCTGTGCCGAGTCCCACCAGCAGTGACCGAACTGACCACCCTGGCCAGCCCAGCAACCCCTGCCCCCCCCCGGAGTGCTGGGGGCAAGGAGGGTTCCAGCTCCTCTCCATGGCTGGGGATCGAGGGACGGTGATGGGAACAGAATGGCACAGCCCACGGGCCAGAGCATCCTGATCCTCCGCTGCAGGATGGCAGGGCTGGCTCCTGCCTCATCCCCCTCTGGGTGCTCCACATGCCCAGGGAGCAGCAGCGCCCAAAGCCACCAGGCAGTTTGTTCCCTGTGCTCCATGTGCCCAGGGAGCAGCAGTGCCCAAAGCCACCAGTTTGTTCCCTGTGCTTGTGGGGGGCACCCAGCCCTTGTGAGAAACACGGGTCACCTGCTTGCACTCAGTGGCAGAGCCTGGTTCCAGCTTATCCCCATGTGAAACCAGTACACATGGACAGGGACAATGCAAACCTGGGCAGAGACAAGCTGGTCACATTCCAGATCATAATTTGTCATATTTGGCAAAATCATCTATTTTAAAATTTATTGTGTTTGTGTTTATTTTGTTCCTTTAAAAATTGTCTTTATTGTTTTTCTCAGTCTCTTTATATTTTGTGTTCTGAGCTCCTCACTGACACTTCCATGACAAAATTTCAAGACAAATTCTGCTTCAGAGCTGTCAGATGCCTGCAAGGGCCAGGCTGAAATCAGCACAGGTACTCTGCACACACACAGGTCTCTGCAACACAGCCCTTTATTTTGCAATGTCCATTTCAGCTGTACCGAGGGAAACATCAGGTATTTCTTGGTGCCTCATGTTCAATTCATCAGAGCTTAAATTTATCAGATCACAACAGATGGGCTCAAAATACCAGAGACACTGGGCCAATTAGCRAATTAAAGGTTTCTGTGTCAGATACATCCGTGCTATACTGATGCTGCTTTTAAACAGAGCGAATGGGAAATAATTTAGAATATCTTTATTCTCTTAGCTGGGACTTTGGGGCCTAGGTCTCATCTTCCAATTATTTTCAATTTACTCTTTTTTGCAACGTAGGCCATGATCCAGCAGAGCGCTTTGGAACATGCTTTATTTTAAGATTCTGAATAATTGCCGTGAAATTGTACCTTGGGACAGGTGAGTGCCCTTTTGAATCAAGACCAAAGTCTTTTACTCCCAAACATATACACCCTTTCCAGCATCAGAAGTTGGTGGCTTCAGTTAATAAGGAGGAATTTCATCTTTCAAAGTGCTTTGTGACATTTCAGGCAAAGTACAGGAGTGACAGTGACTTGACCACGTATTTTGCAGCTGTTCATAGTGAATCTCCATACCCGAGGGACAGATGTGGTCTGGGACAGACCAGAAATCCTCAGATCTTCTCCAGAGGGGATCAATGCACAAAGCTGCCTCCTTCTCTTCCAYGGAGCCTGAAGAGGTCTGCTCCAAGACACATTTATGGACTCTCCATCCTTGGGCAGTGATCAACTCTAGTGCTGATGACAGAGAAATAAATAGATTTGATGCCCTTGTGGTGAATAAAGTCTCTTCTTGGCACAGAACACATCCCAAATACAACGTTGTGCTTGCCCCGTCCCAGCTGGGGGCAGAGATGCCCTTGGAACAGGAAATGCCACCSATGTTCCCGTCAGTGCTCCTCTCATGGGTGGCTGCACTTCAGCAGAGCACGAAAACACCTCTGGCCTCACTCAGCCCAACACTTCACGTGGGATGTGCTGAGATCTGCAGCTGTCCAGCGGCAGGAACAATTAGTCCAATTATCTTCAGTGGCCCTGACTGCCCCCAAATGAGCCACACGCTCCCCATGGCACTGAGTGCCAGAGGGTGGCACAAACAGGGGGTGTCACGGGAGGGAGGTCAGGGTGAGTGGTGTGATCAGCAAATCAAAGAGCAAGACAACCATAAGCAGACATACATATACAATATGTACAGCGGCCACGGATGCATCTGCACCATGAAGGAAAACATCACATTTTAGACCGCAGAAAATGATCAAACTCCAGAATTTTCTAGTGCCAGGTGTCTCTAACTTGCCAGCAAAAAGAGCAAATGTGGGCTGATTGAAGTGGTGCAGCTGTCAGCTGGGGTATTCTTCCTTTCTCAATTTCAGACAYGAAATGCAGGAGCATTCTTTAATTTTCACTACATGCTGTGCACAGAAAAATGATCTCAGTGATGTTTGTTTGGTTTGTACCTTCTCTCTCACTCTCTTCAGCTTTTGCAGTAGATTCACCAGTGCCAAAACACAGAGCTAAGGTACAGCCATGACTTCAGTCAGCAGAAATTCCCAAGCCTCTCTGTGGGAATGACCTGATTTGGGCTTTGGGAGCAGACTGAGATAAGGCAGTGGAAGGAAAGCCCTGAACCTACCCAAATGCTCTCCACGTGGTTTTCAGTCCACGGTCTGTGGCTTTKCACAAGTCTGTGGAGTACTGCTAAGGTATCTCCAAAAAGTGACTAAGAAAATTAACCCTGTTACCATTAAGCTGAAATTCACCATTGAGGAAGCTGAACCTCTGTAAGAAAACTATGGGGGGTGCACAAGTTGTTAGAGGAAGAAGTTGTTAGAGCTGTTGAAAACCATTGCTCTGGTTACAAAATCAGACTGCCAGTGAGTGTGCACAGCAACTGGATTCAAAATATTTACTGCCAAAATTCAAGGTATGTAGTGATGTGAGCACAGGAGCTTCCCCTGGAGGCTGCACGCTGGTAAAAATCAGCTGGCCCAAATGGAGTATTAGAGGACTCCCCAGTATTCCAGCTGCAGGCACCTACAAATACTACATTAGGCTGTATTAATTACTGGCTTACACTGGAGGCAAAGAAGGAGCTKGGGAAAGACAGGGAGATGAGGATAATCATCAATAATAACATCAGCAGCAGCTGTTTTATCCCTTGCTCATGTTCCTGCTCCCTAAAATTAAGATGCTGGCTAGAACAGGGCTTTGGAAAGACTGAAATATTAGCAAGACTGCCAAAAGAGAAGTGTGCTCCTGCCATTCCTGTAACAAGGACTGGGCTGCTTGCAATCCAAATCATTGACAAATAAAAGAAAAACAAAATCAGAGAGCTGGATGTTGGTGCCGCTGACTCTCCTGGTGCCATCGGGGTGGGGAGTGCAGAACATCTTCCCAGCAGTGTGTGGGGCTGGAGAAGGGGCCACTTCAGAGCACGCACACCACTGGGGTTGTGTGCCAGCCGTGGTCACAGAACACGTCTCCGGGAGGTGCTACAAGATCGTGGCTCCGGCAGCGTCCACGCTCCTGGGGTCCTTCAGGCCAATGATGAAAGTGTTGGTTCTCCTGGCCCCGTGAACCAGGGACACCACCTGGACTTTATCCACTCGATGGCCCCTGGCCACAAGAAATTCAATATCTTCTTCAGGGAACTCACCTGTAGGGATTTGAAAAGAGGAGTTGGTAACTGAAACCGCTGTTGCCTTTGATGTAATGCTCTGCCTAACCCCGCTGGGATCTGCAGTGGGGAGGATCTGCCTGCAGCCCCTTCAGAAGGTTCCAGGCAGGCAAGCCAAGGGCCAGGGGCCGCTGCTCTGTGCCTTGGGGTATCAGAGGATCTACAAGACCATGTGGAAGATTCTCCTCTTTGGAAGAAGGGGAAAATATGTGGTTAACAGCAAGTGTAGTTATTCTTCTTTGAGAACATGAGGCAGTGCCCRGTCTTAGTTACAAATAAGAGTATAAACAATTATTGGTCAAAATAAGATGCAAGACAGCTCAAAAGAAACAACAGCAAAACAAGTTGCCAAATGATAAACTTTGTGCTAAACCTCTCAACTTCCCCTGCACGTATTTCCTAATCTTCCAGACATCTACCTCGGGTTGCTGCTCTTTTGCTTTTATTTGGTTCATTTGGTGGTTTGTAATTTCTGTAGAAGTGCCTGAGGCCCTGGAGCTGGGTGTGCAGCTGGACAAATGGAGCAGGGACACAGAAACCCCACTGGTATTTAAGCTTTATATGTTGCACACATGTCCTAACATGCATTTTGTTGATGCCAAAGGTCCAAACTCACAAATTAGGACCTTGTGAAGTTTTCGATTTAATTCCATTTTAGTTTCCAAGTCTGCAGGTCACACTGAAGGACAAATTCTTTTTAGATTTTGCTCTGAAAAGGGAAAGCCCAGAAGCTTTGGCTATTTGGTGAGGAATGAGAACCAAATTTCACTTATGGTTTGCTCTGGTAAGGGTCAGGGCTGTGTGAAAAACACCAAGTAGAACAAGACCTGCAGTAACAAGGACAAGAGCTGGCAGTACAGACTCCAGAGTGCCAGCACTGATGCTGCATTTTCAGCACTGTCAAGCTACAAGCCTTGCCATAAGCCTTGCCTTCTCCCAGCTGCTGGAATTAAGGGACATGGACTGGAAAGCGAAGGAATACAATTTATGGCAGTGGTAATAAAGTGTAGGAAGCTTTCAGAACCCGTCTGGGTGAAGGTGAGGCTGCAATCTTGTTGATTTGGATATCCTCAATGGCATCTGATCTCCAAAAGAAAAGACMAGGCTGCTACGAGAAGGTAGAAGCACCTGAAAGAGCTTGGACAGGTGGTGCTGGGGAGGTCAGAGAGCATTTCTAGGACAAGAGGGAGAGGGCATGACTCAGCAAGGGCTCTAAGCTTTGAAGAAGCTGAATTCTGATTTTTGTCTTCCCCAAAACCCTCCGTACCCATGGGAACCCTAGAACRTGGTGAGCTGTGGCACTCCCATTGCAGAGTGCTAGGAAAATCCTGCTCTTTTCCTAAACATGCTGGATTTGTAGGCTGCACCCCACCCAGTGTCCATACTCACTGTCAACCTGCAAGGTGTTGGACTGAAGCTGTGGGTGAAGTCGACCAAGTGACAAACTTTCACTCAGATTCTTGTTAAACGTTAAAACGTTTACCAAAACCTACAAGAGAATAAAATACCCTCAATAATAAAAAAAAAAGTGATGAGAATAGGAGAAGCCAACTTCCTGAGCATCCCCCAAACTGGTGGCTTCAACATCCACAGATGAGGCAGGCAAAGGAGATTTTGAACCATTTACCAAACTGCATGAACTACTTCAGGGGTTTGCACACACCAAGAGGTCCTTGGAATATGGCCTGTACATTGTTGGTGGAAAAGCAGGTCATTTTCAGGATTGCATGGGTTTTTTGTCACATAGTTCCTGCTAAACTAGCAGAGTTGTGTGTCTGGAACATGATGTAAGCTCTAAAGAAGTGTTTGTTACAGCCAAAAGCTCAGCACGTGACTTCTCCAAACAAAGCACTAGGAAGCAGTTCTTGGCTTTGGTTCTGCTCTAAACAATGCCTTCCAAAAGGTAAGCAAACTGGGAGTCCTTCTTGTGCTTTTMTTTTGAGCAATCCATTACTATTGTACATGCAATCAAGCTATTGGCAAGTACTTCACCTCATTACAAATCATAAATTAAGAGGAACTGCCCAATTTATAGCAAGGGTTGAGCAGGAAGAATTCAGTTGGGAATGCACTACAAGAAGCTTTTCATACAGAAAAGAGCTAAAAGGCTGCCAGTTTCCTGCAATTCTATGAATAAAAAAATGCTCCTTTTTTTCCTAATAATCCTTAAGATGAGCTTTGAACAGGTATTAGAATGACAAAAACCATTATAGGCTTTGCCAAAATACTTCTTCTCTACAACTATGAGTGGTGCCACCAGGAAAGGTGCAAGAAAAGTAAATTGGTAACTTCCAGAGGTTTGAAAAAATGACAGTGTGGAACTGGTGATATCAAAGCTTGAACTGGTAACCTGTGGCCACCAGCTTTGACTCAGCCTGGGACAATCAGGAACGGAAAGGAGAGGACCCTGCTCAGGCCTGAGCTCAGCAGCTGCTCTGGGAGGGCACAGCACCGACCTGGATGATGCTGCTCAGGGCTCTGTCCCCGTTGTTGGCCCCCAGGCACAGGTAGGTGCCACACATGCCCTCGGAGGGCCTCACGATGGTGGGCAGCAGGAAGGACCGCGGCCGCTTCCGAGGCTGGGGGAGGTTTTGCTGCAGTTGAAGAAGAGACACACCAAAAAATGTCAACAAGAATTCTCTTACACAAGGAACATGGAGTCAGTCAGCCTCTTCCAAAGTATAACCCCAGCAACGTGGGGTGGTTCTACAATGCATAAGGCAGCACTGGAAGCCACCAGTGCAGGTCTGTATTTGTTTCTTTCCAAGACCTGAAGATTTTTTTTCTGCTATCTGTTACATTTTAACCTGCAGAGCAACAGTTCATAAAGAGAGTTCATAATTCAAGTCCACACTGTTACTTAAAGTACATCTGGACTGCAGGGAAAGTAGGTAACAGTGGTTTTTGATAACTCTGCATTGTAATGATAACTGAAGGACATGGAGCYTTCTATTTCCCCTCTTTCAGTGGCTCATTTAATGAAAAATAGCAGCTTTCTACAGACTGTTGTCTCTCAGTTATTAATAAGCCATTTAATAGTTTCCTGCTGTGAAGATGAGAATAAAATTGGGAAAAAAAAAAGTAAATAAAGAATTTGTCATGTCATTCATTACCGGCCTGGGAATGGAGTGGTTCATTGTTTTATTTTGCCAGGAGAAGTCCAACATCTGGCTGTTCAGGAGGATCCCAGAGGGTGTTATTATTCCACTGCCAAAGGGACGATTCAAAGAACTGAAAAGAAACACAAAGGTCTCATAAAAATTATCCCAGGGATTTTTGTACACCTTGATGCTTTCAGGGCTCCAACGTTCCGTCCCACCTTGGCTTGATAGAGACTCTTTGGTGATTCTTTAGGGCTGGTGAGATTGAGGAGCAACACTTTCCACGTACTTAGGAGCAGGAACCATGTGGGCCACAGCAGCTCTGTCCCTCCCTGTGCTTTAAGGATTCCCTTTGCTGTGACGGATCTGCGTCCATTCCCACATCAGTCCTAAATCTAACCATCACCTCTCCCCCAGGGAGCAGGTTCAGGCCACTCCAGCCGTGTTTCACTGCGAGAGGGCTCTAAGATTGCACTGGCCAGAGCAGCCCCAGCCCGCACATGCCCACCCCATCTCCCCCATTCCTTGCTGCAGGACTGACTGGGACAGAGCAGCCCGGCTGCTCCAGGTCTGGTCCCATCCTGTCCTGCTGGACCTGCTCCCTCCTCCCTGCTCCCACCTCTGAGCACACTGTGGAGGGAAGAGGCCAACCCCTTACCTCACCACAGCAACGATGAAGTCGTCGGGGCCCATGACGAGGACCTGGCTGGCGGCGGCCCCGCTCTCCAGGGGCAAGTGGGGCACGTGGAGCTCGGACGGGAAGGACTGGGAGTCATTGATCAGCTGGCGCAGGGAACTGGCTTCTGATTTACTTCAGCAAGGAGAGGAGAGAGAGGAAAGCAAGCTGTGAGCCTGGAGAGCTGGACATGTCCTGGTGTCTCTATGCAGCCATGGCCGGGTGTCCCTGAGGGGCTGTGCAAGGACAGGGAGCTGCCCTGGTACACCCCAMGGAAGGGGGTGACAAGGTGGCTCAGTCTGGACAGAGAGACAATGCCACAGACCTCCAAAGGCTCTGTCTACTCCTGTTTGTCCCCACCAGGAGTAAACTCACCCCCAATGGCTGAGGTGGCAACCCCAGCTGCATGCCAGTCCTCAGCAGGAGGGCAAGTCCGGCCCAGCCCAGCCACCAACCATGGCTAAACCTGGCTCTGAGGTGGGAGGCTGGGCTGGAACCCCAGGCCTGGCCTCTCCTGCACATCTGGGTGTTCTGCAAGGCCCCGAGCCCCATGGTGGGGTAGGGAGAGGCAGAAATGGCATGTGTGGCCATGCCCACAGGGATGGCTGTATGTCTGACCCGCTCAAAGGGAATGTTTAGAGGTGTGACAAAGTGGGAGGAACCTTCAAGCTCAAGCTGGCTCCAGCAAACACCTCTGTGTGAGGACATCTCGTGACCCATCCCCAGAACCCCGTGGTATCAGCTGTGATCCCTGTGGAAGAGTGAGCCCTGGGAGGACACTCAAGGACTGACCTTTCCTTCGTAAAACAGAGGGAGAAAAAGCCCAGGACAGAGCAAACCCAGGAATGATATCCAGCCCACAGGTCCTGCAGCTGCCCCCATGCCTGTCCTCCTCAGACCTACCTCAGCATGCCTTCTGCTGCCGGAGCCACAGCCASGTCACCAGATGGGTCTCCCAGGTTGCTGGCCAGACTCAGGGCTATTTTTAATGTCTAAAGAAAGGAAAGAAAGGAGAAGAGGAGGAGAGGAGGAGGAGAAGGACAGAAAAAGAGAGGAAACAAGAGGAGAGGGGTGGGGTGGGAGGGGAAAGGAAAAACATTTATGTGGCCCTGGAAATACAAGTTTTGATACTCCAGACAGGAAGAGGTATCTGCTGTCCTGGCATGTTGCCTAAAGCTTATGAGGAAAAATGACTAAAAGTCTGGTTCTGGGAACACCTCAGTGCAAAGGGCTGCCACATGTGGGTTTGGGAACCAAAGAGCCTCAGTATGGCATGGCAAACTGTGCTGGGGGAGCCAAAGGTATCCAGCAGTGTTTGTACAATCACACAATCACAGAATGGTTGGAGTTGGAAGGGACCTTAAAGCCCATCTCATTCCACCCGCCTGCCATGGGCAGGGACACCTTCCCATGTTGCTCCAACCTGGCCTTGGACATTTCCAGGGATGGGGCAGCCACAGCTTCTCTGGGCAACCTGTGCCAGGGCCTCACCATCCTCACAGGGAACAATTCCCTCCCAATATTTCATCTAACCCTGCCCTCTGGCAGTGGGAAGCCACAAGAGGAATGTGCCTGGCAGGAGCTGATGCCCAGCTCAGTGGTCCAGCTTCATTGCCAGCTGGCAGACAAGGTCTCCAGGATGCCACTCACTTTCTATTTCCCCTCCTGAGTGGTCACCACAATGGAAAAGATCAGACTGAATCCCAATGGGACAGTGGGTGCTGGGCTTGCTGCTGCCTCTGGATCCCAGCTGTGCTGGCCCAGCACCAGTGCTGAGCAGAAACGAGCTGTTCTGCTCCCCAGCTGCTGCCCAGCTCCTGGTTGTAAACCATCCAAAGGGTTTGAACAGAAAGCATCAGTCCCAGCACACGCCAGGGAATGATGGTGTAAAAGGAGGAAAGGATCTGGTTTCTCCAACATGCAGAACCTTGCCTTAGCCAGTCCACTGAAAAAGGGAAGATGCAATTTCAAAGGACACAGTTTATCCAGCCCTGGGATTACAGCGTAGGCAGGGCAGAGCCCCAAGGAGAGAGAGCTGCTCCTCCACCAAGCCGGCCTGTGCCGAGCAGAAATGTATTCAACGTTCAGGATGTGCCATGGTCACTCAAACCAGTCCATTCCCCTGCAGGCAGCCAGTGAGATGCGACTGCTGGTCTGCAATGTGCCACAATAGAAGCAGCAACAGCTCCTCCTCAGTTATCTGCTGTGTGGAGTGTAGAATGTGACAAACTCCTGGAGAAAGCGGCATTTCCATGGAGCAGTGTCCTGATCACTGGCTTGGTGGCCAGGAAAGAGCTCCACGGAAACAAGCAGAGCACGTCCATCCCAGAGGTTAAGGACATCTTGGTCCTGGCTGTCCCAGGGCTGGATACCTGGGGCTGGCCCAGCACTGAACCTCAGCCACGTGTTGAGCTGTGTGACCCAGGTGATCAGGGTTACACACCTCCTGAAGGGGCTGCCTTGGAGCTGGAGGTTGCTGCTCCAGGATAACCAACAGGTGAAACTCCTGGCCTRGTGCAGAGCAAATACATTCACCCAAACCTTCCTGAAGAGAGCTCAAAAACAACTCAGGTGAGTCAACCTCCTGTGCCTCTGCACACCTCCAGTTGCTGCATTTTTGCTGAGACAATAACTCCCAAGCACCCATTGTCCTGTCTGCTACCAGGATGTGGTTAAACCCTTGATTAAAATTCCCAACTCGTAAAGCCCAGCTGCGGATCTGCAAAATCCCCAACTCATAAATGCCAACTGTGGATCTGTGGAGCATCTAAGAGCATAGCTCTGCTAACAGCGCAGGAGACAGAGCACTTGCTCAACCTCCCAGGAAGCTGCAATGTTTTGGTAGGACAGTCCTAAATACTGGAAAAATTCTGGACCACAGAGATCATGAGGTGGGCAAAAATGTAARTTTTTTTTTTTAAATATGAAGTATTGGGTCAGTTTTCCTTGTCATCACCATGTATAGGCTTTTGCTTGCAGCACACCCTGCAGTGCCCTCGGGTGCTCTGGAATGGCAGGGCCACTGGAGCTAAGAGGTGGAGGAACCCTCCGGTGCTGTAGGGTCATTCTGCAGAGATGACTGCAAACAAGAAACGAGCAAAAGCCACAGTTTGGTCTGAAAAAGCTCCTCCTAAGCAGGAGAGATCCTTCTGCTCAGCCTCTGAGACAGCAGCACTGCTCAGTTTTACACCTTAGCAGTCTATTTGCTCATTCTCCTCTGGGAATAACCTACAAACGTTTTTGTACAACCATGGGATAAATCAATCATTCTCTAGCAGCACAAGCAGTTCAGCCAATTGTTGAACCTCCTCTTACCTCTGCMATCCAGTGCAAGATATTCCCTCTGGATCCTTGACTTGTGATGTTGAAGCCCTCGAGGATGTTCAGTGCTGTGATCAGTGCAGGACCTGCATGTGGAGGTGGGGGGCTGAAAACAAGGTGACCTGTGGAGGGAAGRAGAGAGGAATGAAGCTGCTTTGGKCAGATACCATCCAGTGAGAACACCTGTCCATGAGCCAGTGTCCTCGAGGACAGGGAAACCCTTCCAGATTCAAGGGGAAATAATAGAAAGCAACATGATTTGAGAAGGATTTCCCAGAACATCTTTCTGTTGCTTCATGAAGAATGATGGAAGCTCAAACAGGGATGCTTTTTTACATCTGAAATTCAGATCTTATTGGTTGGCTGTTGGTTTCTAGRCTGCAGTATGGAAGAATGGAGATAGAACCATAGAATAACAGAATGGTTTCAGCTGGAAGAGACTTTAGAGGTCATATGGTCCAAAGCCTCCGCCATGGGCTGGGACACCTTTCACTATCCCAGGTTGCTCCAAGCCGCATCCAACCTGGCCTTGGACACTTCCAGGGATGGGGCAGCCACAGCTTCTCYGGACGGCCTGTGCCAGGGCCTCACCACCCTCACAGGGAAAAATTGCTTCCTAACATCTAACACAATCTCTCCTCTTTTAGTTTAAATTTATCCCCCTTGTCCTGTCACTATCTGCCCATGTTAAAAGCCACTTTCTCTCATTTTTATAAACCCTGTTTATGTAACGGAAGGCCACATATAAAATGGGTTTGCAACTTTACAGCTATAAGGAGGGTAAATACAGGGACTGCTAGAAAAGACTGGCATTTTAGAAACTTCTTGCATAAACTCAGCTTTTCTCCCTCTAGGAACTGTCTTCAGCTCTAGGTGCTGGCCTGTGGTCCAGCTTCTGTTGAGACGTTGCATCAAGATGTGACCATGTTGCATCTTTAGACCTTAACACTATCAAGGGAAAAAACATTTCAAAATGCTGAAAACCTCCTGAGCCACCCCCAACGCATCACTGTCAGCAGGTAACAGGAGGAAACTCCCTGGAAGGCCTTTCTGCAGACACCTCAGCACAGCTGTTGTGTGTTCAATACTGTTGAACTCTTGTTCAGTACTGTTGCCACTCCTTGCCAGGTGAACCCTGGAGCTGCACGGCAAAGGGTGAGGGTGTACCTCGATAGATTGTGTGCACAGGATCCTCCACAGTGACACTGTAATTGCTGAAATCTTCCTCCACCAACACTCCCCCGTAGCTGTRGACCTGCATGAGAGCAAAGCAGTGCACACTGAGCAGGCTGGGCCAAGGCTCTCTGTGCTCCTCGTGCTGGCCCAGGGGAACACACCCCTCACTGTCCAACAAACTCCATCGAGATTCTCGAGCCAAGTGCCAGGTTCCTTAGGATACTCTGGAAATCTGTGTTTTCACAGTCTTGGAGACCTGGCTCACTGTTCAGCATTGCAGGAAGGCTCTGCACTCACCTCCAAATGCTCACCCAGCACAGGGGTGCTCTCAGGATGTTCTGCCTGCCCGGGAAGATGGGGACTGGCCCTGCCCTGCAGCCTTCCCTGCCCTGGGTGGAAAGCATGAGTGTGTTAAAGGGTATTGAATACTGCCAGGATTATGGATCAAGGACACAAGGAACCTGGGTGTAGCAGGTGGCCATCACTAGAAATCTCAAGTAAAAAATCACTGTTCCCACCCTATCTGAAATTATTTCAGCTGACAGTGGGTCTGCTGTAGCCTTGGCCTTCCTCTAAGACTCCTGTGAGTGGTACAATTTACCAGGGTTGGCAATTTTCATGAACACAGGAAAGATGGGTGATTCCCTCCACTGCAGGTCTTCTGTGGTTGAGTCATGATGGAGATGAGGGAGGACCATCAGAAGGTGGTCAAGCCAGAGCTCCAGGAGCGTTTGGACAACGCTCTCAGGCACAGGACAGGACTGTTGGGGTGTCCTGGGCAGGGCCAGGAGTTGGACTCGATGATCCTTGTGAGCCCCTTCCAACTCAAGATATTCTGTGATTTCATGATGCCATGAGCTGCACCCTGCTGATCTTAAAATCCCCTGAAATAGGTTCTGTTGTGTCAGCACAGAGCTGCTACTGTGCTCATGGGCCAGCTCCTTCCTCCCACCCAGGAGAAGCCACATAACCTAGAGAGGTTCTGCTGGGCTGAGCTGCTGCTCTAAGTCCTTTGGATTCCTGTCCAATAAGGGGCAAGAACAAACAACCCATGCATGCTCTGATCTCTAACCCAGCCAGCTTCCCTGGCAGGAAAACTCCTCTGGCAGAACTGGATGAATCACTGGAGCAGGACAGCTAATGCAGAGCACATTGTGCGGCCAGCATGTCAAACAACCCCAAAGCTGCTAAAGATGTCTCTCCTACTTGGGATCCCTGTTTCCTTCCCAGGAAAAAGGCTAGTTGAACCCAAGGGCTGTGCTGAGCCAGGACCTGGCTCAGCACAGCCCGGGCAGCATCAAATGGGGCAGGAGCAGAGAAAGGGAAGAAGCCCCAGTCAGCCACATGCAGCAGACAACAGCTCTAATTCCCCAGAGAGGACTATTTTGCACCTGGAAGCAAAGACAGGGTGTTTTGGAGCTGTTCTTGATTTCACCACATGAACACCCTCCCTGTGCTGGAACAATAAACAGTGTGGGAAGCCAGCACTTTGCTCTGCAACCAAAGCTGGAATCGTGCACTGGTTCCCAGAGCTTGTCAGGGTCTTTGAWTGCGCAGCCCTGGGTCTTGCTCCTCCACAGGGGATTTGTGCCTTCCTGTGGTGGCCCCCAGGTCAGGGGAAGAGGGTGACAGAGCAGGGTTTAGCTGTGGAGGTGCTCACAAGCTTGGGACTTTTCCCGCTCCTCATCCTTCACCTCTGCTGTGGTCCAGGTGAACTGTGGATTTCCAAACACAGAGCTCACAAATTTGTAAGGCTTGAGTGGAATGAATACGTTCCAGATTCCTGATGAGATATTGAAGGAGCATCACTTGAACCATGGTGGCTGAAAAAAACAGTGCCTCAACAACCCTGACTGTAGCCACACAGGTATAAAAATTGTTATGGTTTGTTGGGGGCTTTTTTTACCAGAATTACTTTGTTTGTTGTTGATATTTTTCCCAGAGCACCTCTAACAGGAGTTAAACTAGGGCAACCCCAAGTGGGACCAAGCGTGTCTAATCCTCTGCTCACAAGGCTCATAGTTTTATTTTTAAACCATCTTCCTGGAGTCTGTATCTTACAGTCCCACTAACAACAACAACAACTTGTTTCTCAACAGTAGGGCTCCCCTTGTTCTGGGGGGAAAAGGTGTTGTCACTCAAACTAACACAGCCCAGAGGGTGCTTCAAATTGATTTTTTTTTCCTTAAAAAAACCAGCCTGTCCTGGTTATACAGGAAATGGAGGTTTCACTTGTGTAGGCTGCGGGAATGGCCTGCGTGTCACTTAAACCACTGCAGGGACAGGAAAGGAAAAGGAGGCATCTGTCCCCATCATCCTGCTGGCACTTGGCTTATCTGCAGTTTGTCACCTCCAGCAGGTGACATGGCAGCCCCAGCCCGGCATGAGACTGGGGCAGTCCTGGCTCACCTCGGAGATCATCTCCTGGGTCAAGTTTCCACTGTAGAAGGCTGACACCCCTTCTGTCCCCACCAGCTGCAGCACGGCCGCCAGGTCCAGGCGCCGGACGAACATTCCAGGCAGCAGGGGCTGCCCGTCCGGCAGGAAGATCTCTCGGAATCGGTCAGAGTAGTTCAGCTCCTTCAGTTCACTCAGGGCTTTGGCTGCAGGTGAGAAGGGGAAGGACATCCAGAAAAGGCAGGGGTCAGGAAGGGACAAAGGACCTGGAGTCACTGTGCACCTGATAGGGACGTTGGAGGCCTGCTGCTGCCTCTGGCCCTATTGCAAAACTAGAGGGAGGCTGGATCATGGAACCGGGAAAGAAACCCAAAGAAACCCCAGCACCCTTCCCTGACTGGCCCTGGGCACTGCCCAGTGTGGCTCCTCTGACCTGGCTCTGCCCAGCCATGGCAAAGGGCTCCAGTTTGGCTGCCACCACGCTGTCCCCAGCAGACCATAGCTCATGCATTGCTCAGCTCCCAACACCATCCATCTCCAGGCCCAGAGAGCCCTGATACCCCATGACTAAATACCCACATCCCCAGCCTCGCCCCACAGCGGCCAGTGGGCTGCCCTGTGCTGAGCAGCTGCCCACAGGTACTCACCCAGGTCGTGTGTGACATTGAAGCCATTTCGGGCGACGCCGGCCGTGAGGCCCAGCAGCTCAGACCAAGGGAGTCTGCCAAAGGAGAGAGGACAAGGAGAAAGGCCTTGGAGGGGTGTAGAGTGGTGGGRAGCAGGCACAGGGCTCGGCTCTGCAGTCAGAGCTCCTGGAAGATCAGGCCGTGGGGCCAGGAGTGGCCAAGGAGCACTGAGCTTTCATYGCTTGTTTCTTCTTGACAGGATCAGTGCTCCAGGATGTGCCCCAGAGGGGAATGGTAGTGCATGGACAGGAGAAGGGGTATCTCAGGAGCAAAATCTCAAGCCAGGCTCTCGCCCTGAGCAAGTCATTCAGCTCCCTCCTTCCCTATCCCAACAGGGCACCAAGGACAGGCACACCCCCTGGGATGCAGCTAAAGAGAGAATGAAAACGCACAGACATGCAAGGCAATGTGCTCCACCTCTAAGGGAACATTTACTGTACACCTTGTTAGCCAAAATTTCACTTTGCAGAAAACCTGACCAAGCTGAATTCTTTCTTTCGTACCTGAAATACCAAAAAATAAACATCTCTTTCAACACAAGCCTCCAAGCACCCCTCAGCTAATGGTTTTGGCTGGTGGCTGAGAATGTGGTCTGATGGCAAGGGCTTGTGTGCTCACAGCTTCCTCACAGGGACCCCAGGGCACAGCCTGTGCCAGCCTCGTGTCTTACCTGCCATGTAACTGGTGTGCCTGGTGCATTCCTTGTATCATGCCTGGCACCCCCACGAGCAGCCCTGGCTGTAAAATAGGAAGCACAAAAAGAAAGAGTAGTCTCCTTTCCATGAGGSCATTGGACATAGTCCCCAACTGCAAGTCAAGAAGGTGCAAGTCATGTTCACTTTGGAACTATCTGCATAGTTAGGAGAGGGGAAGAGGCCTGTAGCAACACACTTTACTATGGAATAAAAAGTTTTGGAAGGAGAGAGGCAAATTCAATCTTATTCTCAACCCAGCTTGGTCAGGAGACATAACTCAGCAGAATGACCTGTGATTATGCTCCTTCCTGGGGCTCTAGTTCTTCCAGCTCCTTGCTGCAACACGGACGTGCCTCTTTACTCCCCAAAGCTCTGCAGGCATTTTGGGGCTGATAAAGAAGGATTTTCCCCAAATTCCCCACATCTGTAGAGCCCAGGATTTCCCATGCCCTGTTGCTTTGCTTGGCATCTCCCCCTCAGCCTGAAAGTTGCAGGGAGGACAGCTGGAGACAGCAGCCCTGGAGGGAACAGCTGTGGGACACTGGTTCTCACCTTGGTGTCCTGCTGCAGGTCCTCTTCCAGTGGGATGCCCAGGGGAGCCACCTCACGGAAGTCGATCACCCAGCTCCTGTTCTTCCGGATGTCGTGGACCAGCATCACCCCACCCCTGCAGGGAGACGGGGTCAGGGCACGGCACCGCCTGCTCCTGCAACAGCCACTGCCAGAGAGCTTGGGTGGCACTGGGGCCAGCGTCAGTCCAGTGTGACAAGGGTCACTGTGGCAGGTCACCAGGCCCAGCAGGGCCACGGGGTGGCCAGTGGTGTGGGAATGCCGCTGTCCTTCCCTAGGAGGACACCAGGAGAGCCAAGGCAGGGCCAGTGTGGGACACAGGCAAGCCCTGTGCTGAGCCTGATGAGGCTGCAGCRGGCCCTGCCAGCCTGGCCAGGGAGCCACTGGCTCTGTTCCACTGCCAGGTTGGGACTATCTGGGATTTTCTTTCTAATCTGAGCAGTTTTGCAACAAAGGATGGCTTTTGCTTACAGCAGCAATGGGTGGTGCAGCTGGAGCAGCGATCAGGTGGCCAAGGTTTATGCAACACTCCTGAGCCCTCCTGCAGAGCCAGGAGCATCAGGCTCACRTGGATGCCACCCTGGGGATGAGGGCTGGGACAAGGCCACCCCTCACTGCCATGCCTCCCTGGCAGCTGTCAGGAGCTGGGCTTGGACCCTGGCGTCAGGAGCAGAGCTTGTGGAAGGCAGGACTTGGGCTCAGAAAGCACTGGGACTGAGCCTGGGGTGCTGCCAGCTCCTAGCACACTCACAGCGGGGCTCACCAGCCCTCTCGAGCTGGGGGCTTGGATGTTCCCTGCAGGCACTAAGGCAGACACAAATTTCCCTGCCTGGGGGTCTCTGTCCCGTGCTGACAACACTGTGCACAGGAAAGGTCCCTGCCCCTGTACAGATGTGGACACATCCACTGCCTGACGTCAGACCTGGCACCACACCCTGGGCCTGGCACTGCCACGAAGGCATTTCTCAGCTGGAGAGGGACTTTTTACAAGGGCAGATAGTGACAGGACAAGGGGCAATGGCTTCACACTGACAGAGGGCAGGTTTACATTAGGTATTTGGAAGAAATTCTCCCCTGTCTGAGGGGGAAGTGGTGGAGGCACCAGACACYGGCACAGGCTGCCCCATCCCTGGAAGTGTCCAAGGCCGGGTTGGACGGGCGTTGGAGCAACCTGGTCTAGGGGAAGGTGTCCCTGTCTATGGCAGGAGGTGGAACTGGGTGGGTTTTAAGGTCCCTCCAACCCCAAACAGTCTGGGATTCTGTGAAACCACTCGCTTGAYGACACCTGAAGCCAAGAGCAGGGGGCGAGTGCCCCACACTTACCCTCCCAGCCCCGAGGTGTGGGGGTTGACGACGCCGGCGCAGAGGGCAGAGGCGATGGCCGCGTCCACCGAGGAGCCGTGCCTGGCCAGCACGTCGGTGCCCAGCGCGGTGCAGCGCGCGGCGTCCGTCACCACGGCGCCGCGGTGGAAGAGCTGCCGGACAGGAGAGGGTTGTGCCGGGGGGCAGTGCCAGGTCTGCACCCACCGATGTGGGACCCGAAGCCCGGGGCCAGCGCCGAGGCTGTGGCTGATCCACCATGTGCCAGTGGGAGCCGTATGTCCCTTGGCACGTCCCTGCTCCAGGGCAGCTGCAGGCTGCAAGTAGCCACAGCCACCAGCTCAGCTTTTCACAGTCTACGTGTCAAGCTGGGGGGCCACATCTCCCCTTGCCCCCCCACAACCCCAGAGCAGGGTCAGACATGCTCAAGAGCAAGGGGTGACCATGTGCTGTCCCTGCGCTGCAGCCAGCTGGTCACTGGGAACAGGAATATAGCTGCAAAGAACGCAGCACCCCCCCAGGACCACAGCTTGTTCTCATCCTTGTGCCAGTGCCGTGCTAATGCAGTCACAGGATGTTTTTAAAGAGTTGATTTCAAACCTGTGGCAAATTGCAGCATCTCAGCATGAGCCGGGCTGGCCTGGGGACATGAGAAGACAGAAGGGCCACGGCAGCATATGGAGAAGGTGATGGTGACTCCTGGCTGACTGTGGCCCTTCCCACGCTGCAGTACTTGGCAGATGTTCTGCAGGATGATCCAGCCCCATGGCTACACTGCCTTTGCTCGGCAATCTGGCACTAGGCCATGGGACAGAGCAACAGGATGTTCACCTCTATTTTCAGCTATTTCCCTGCTTGGTCCTGGATGAATCTTCCAGAGGTGAATCTGGGCATATATGCCCATAATCCATAAAATTCTCTCTAAGTGGACAAGATGCCTACTGTTTAACTAAGGATTATTTTCTGAAAGCATTCCCATCTGGCTCAAACCACAGCTGGAGTCACAGCAGTACCCCCAGCAGCACTCCCAAACCTGCCTGGCACAGCCCCCCACACTCTGGCCATGGGGCAAGCTCCAAGAGTCCAGCTCAGCTGTCCAAGCACAACTCCCAGGCACGGGAAGACCCTTTCAAGCCAATTTGGGGTGGAACCAGAGGGAGATTGAGCCCCCCAGGGGTCTTGCTGATACCAGCCATGGCTCCCCAGTACTCCCCTTGTCAAACTGCTGCAAGGAGGAAAGTTAGGGAGTTTCTCCCATCTCTGGAGCCAAAGTCCAACGGTAAAGCCGCTGTTTTGTCTTACCTGAGGGTCCCCGAAGTAGATCTGCATGATGAGCGCCACGGTGACGCCGGTGGCGAAGGTCAGGCAGGCGGTGATGATGACAGTCAGCCCATCCTGCTGGCAGCTGCAGTCTCCCGACAAAGGGTCCTTGCTGGTCTCCTGGAGAGGGGACACGTCCTGGCTTCCCATCTCCGAGGAGGATGAGGGCAGGCGCTGCAGACGCGCAGACTTCAGGAAGGAGTCTGGGTCTTTGTGGGCAGCAGGGAGAAAACAAGTGTGTTATTGAGCAACGCAGGGCTCTTATTGCAGTGTTTACCCAGCACTAGCATTACACCAAGCCCCTTCCAGCATGGCTATCACCTTCCCTATTGATCCCAGCTCTCAGGGGCCTTTCTGGCTCAGATACTGCTTTAGGTCATTTTACTGATCCCTTCTTTTAGCTCTAGTTATTCCAAACTGACTTCCCTGGAGATTAAGAGGGACAAAAATCCCCTGAATTTTGCTCCATTTCAGTCCATTCATCAGTCTTCAGTGATGGGCCCACAGCTACTGCTCCATTTGGAGGGGTTCTTAACACAGCACTGACTTGCAAAGAGGTCTCCGAAATGCAGCAGGACTGAAGAAGAGGAAATTAAGATATAGAAAAACAATGCAGCAGCTTTACTTGGAGCTGTGACTGAGCTAAAGCACCTGAGCAAAAGAGAGGTAAAGCGAAACATTTGGCCTGGGCACAGAAAACACCTCTAGAGAAGCAAGGGAGGGCAGAGAGGAGCAAACCTGCAAACCAGAGGCCTCGGAACATCCACTTGCTCCGCTCCAGGAAGGACTCTGCTTTAATTCCTTGCTTCCTCTGGCAGATGAGGCCCACTGTGAAATGAAGCTGCACACCAGACACTCGGCTCCAAGATGGCAAAGCGGTGGGGCAGGGTTTTGCTGGGCCTCAGCAGGATGAAAAAGTCTCTTTTTTGCTCTGAAAGATGCCCGGAATCTCTGCGAGCGCCAGCTGCTGCCCTTGTGCTGGGAGGACACCAGCTGAGGATTCCCAGGCCTGTCCCCGGTCACTGCTGGGCACACGGAGCTGCTGGGGCAGCTGTTCCCATCCCTGCTGGGCTCTGAAGGGGACCAAGTAGCTCAGGGCATCATCCAGGGCTCCTGGAAGCATTTTTTTGGGGGCTGCCATTCCCCAYGCACCCGTGGTGGGAAAAAGAGGAGCACCAAGTGGAAAAGACAAGATGAGAAGCTCGTCCCTCCATACAGGAGATGTTTCCTGGGTTTGGAAAGGGACAGGGGAGTGACCAGGAAAGTCCACATCCCCCTCCACCTGCCTGCCTGTCCGTCTGCTCTGGCAGATGGTATTGCTCTGGGCACTGCCAGCCCAGTCCTTGCCACGACATCAACACGACCTGGCTGCAGCTCTCCCGGGCCAGGCAGGGAGGTGGTTTTAATTTCAGTGATGCTGCAACCAGGAGTAAACTCCCATAGACAGGGAATTCCCTCAGGGCGAATTTAATCTCATTYATGCCGTGGTGGTTTAGGAGTCAGACTGGAAAAGGCTCGGCTTTCCCAGCCTGTGCCTCTGAGCACACACTGAGCCCCTCACCAGCTCCTGTGGTCTGAGTGAGCTGGACAGAGGGGGAGGACTGGCTGGTGGCCTCAGTGGTGGCCACAACTGGCCTGGCAGGGGCTGCGATTAGGCAGGGATGTCACATACAGCCCTTGGCACCCCTGAGTGAGGCCCCAGCCACATCCGTGGGGAAACAGCGAGGAGTGAGCTGGGCTTCCCTGCCCAATCCCTCCAGGACACCATCCCTCTCCTCTGCTCCTGTAGCTCTGGTGACAGGCCAGCCCAGCATGAGGTGACATGAATACCCAGGAACCAACTGTGGAAGAGGGCAGACCACAGCCCTCTCACCACGAAGTACCTCCATTCTCCACCACAGACACCCCACTTTTAGTCTCTGTGGCCACCRGTGCCGCATGGGGACAGCAGGGCCGTGGTCTGAGGACAGCTAGACGGGGTCAGTGGGGAGCACTGGGAGCCAGGAGCAGCCTGCAGAGCCAATGCCCAGCCAATGCCTGTCCCACCAGTGATGTCCACGCCTTGAAAGGGAAGCCACCAAACCCCACTTGGCTTCCACGGGGGCCGTGAAGGAGACGTGGCTTCATGGGGAATCAATGGTTTGGAAAACCAGGACCACCTCTGCTCTGGAGCTGCTGCAGAGAGGACAGTAGAGACCAGAGCTGTGGGTGGGCTCTGCGGGTGGGCTCTGCAGGCGCTCCTGCAACAAGTGTCAGGACAGCAGCAGTTCCTCCAGCCACCTCATCTGCAGGCATTGGCACAGCCAAAACTGCTCCAGAGTCTGGGTGTGTGATGAGAGGCCTCGTGCTTCCAGCAGAGTTGTTCCCACATCTCTGCACACAGCAGCTTCACCCCGACAGCCAGGAGAGCACAGGATGAGAACAGGCAATGGGAGCTTCACCCTGGGCACAATGGGATAGGGCAGAGGGCAAGGGGCACCTGGCGCTGTGCAAACACGGGCCTGGGAACTTGGGGGCTGACAGGCAGCTCCACTGGGAGGCAGTCCCAGGGGGGAAGGGAAATGCTGCTCGAAAAAACATGACATGGGGGAGAAACAACATTTCTCTCAACTATGGAGGAGGAAGCAACCAGTTAAAAACAGGCTTAAAAACAGGGTTTTTTATGGATCAAAGCCRTAAGATAACGGATCAAATGGATCTTATGGATCAAAGCCATAATAAAGCCATCACCTGACTTTATTCCAGCCAAGCACCGGAGGGATGGAGCACCCAAGGCAGAGGGATGCTCAAGGAGCACCCGAGGATGAAAGGATGCTCAAGGAGCATCCCAGGCAGCCACGCRCGAGTGGTCCAGACTGGAAGGCCAAGCTGGCTGTGGCAGAGCACATTCCAGGCTGCCCTGGGATGCTCTGTGCCCAACCCCTGGATCTCTGGCTGCCTTCCGTCCCTCAGGGTGACCGCGGGGCCGGGGCACAGGGACAGCGGGAGCCTAGGGAGCCCCGCTCCGGGCGCGGGGTCGGGGGCCGCGGGGTGCCGGGGGCCGCGGGCGGGCTCTGCCGCCGCCCCTCACCCGTGTCCTGCTCTCCCAGGAACGCGTCCTCCTCCTTGCGGGCGCGGAGGCCGCTCTCGGCCGCGCCGCTCGGCTCCTCCTCGGGCAGCCGCGGGAAGCTGGTGATGCTCATGTAGTCCACGGGCGAGCCGGCGGCCAGGGCCCGCTGCCGGCCCGGCACCGCCTCCGCCGCCGCCGGCACCGCCATCGCCGGGACACGCCGGGCCGGGACACGCCGGGCCGGGTCCCACAGCCGCGCCGGGCCCACGGCTCCCGGTCAAACGCAACCGCCCGCGCCGGGCCGGGCGGAGCCGCCGGAAGGGGCTGGGCCGGGCCGCGGCGGCTCCTCCCCACGGCCGCTCCGGGCTGGTGCCCCCGCGGGGCCCRCACGGCTGCCCCGGCTCGTCCCCAGTGCTGCCGGGGGCAGCCGGGAGCGGGGCCGGGCTCGGGGCGGAGGGGAAGGGCCGGGCCGGGCTCCAGCCGGGGCTGCTCCGCGGCCCGAGCTCCCTTTCGCCCTTGACCTACACGGGGGGGATCAGCCCCGACCCCGCCGGACCAGGCGCGTTCACRTTCCGGGCCGAGCCTCCAGCGAGCTGGGTCCGAGATTCCTCAGTCGTGCCTCCAGAAGGCTGGAAGAGTTTTCCAAGGGATGTGCGTGTGCGTCGTGTCGCTGCCACAGCCAGCCTGTGACAGGTGGGCTCACGTGTGCCATGTCACCCCCTTGTCATGGGGCAAGGGGSCACCAGCACTCCGTGGGACCAGCAAGAGATGCCGTGACGTTGCCCCAGAGCCGCCGGGTGTCTGCTCTCCCACAGCCTTCCATCCTGGGCTGCTCGCGCGTGCGGCCCTCTGGGGTGAGAGCTGCGGGTCGTGGTCCCCTGTGCAGCACAGCAGGTTTGGGTTGGTGTGGGCAGGTGCAGCTGGCTGGGCTCAACTGGCACTGGCGTCTCCCCGCTCCTGGCTCCAGCAGCACCGGCACAGGCGCCGGGAGGGGCTGAAGCTGCTGGGCAGCACAGGGAGCCGGCACAGAGCCGGGGCACAGACCAGCCGTGCCTGGGGCAGGCCTGAGCTGTGGTCACCAACAACTCCCATTTGTCAGAGTTGTGGTGGACACGCATGCAGGGGGAGGCCTGGTTTACATGGATGTTGCTGAGATCAAACTGGCTGAAACGTTTCATTTTTCCCCCTACACCTCTTTCAGAGAGTGACCTAAAAACCACCAGTAAAATAACTGGAAGATGGGAGAGGTTGTTTCTCTCCATGGTCCCAGTTTGTGAAAATTCCTTATCTYTGCAACAACACTGGCCTCTCTCTCGACTTGGCACACACACTTGGCTGTTGGCTGCCAGATCTGAAAAATCCATGTACTGCCCCAATGTATCCTGGACATCTGTTGTTTTGGGAGGCAGAGCATGTGGAGTGCTGGGCTGTTTGGCTCTGGGGAGGTCACCTGAGAGGTACATGTCCTACTTTCTCATCCTGCAGCGAGCCAGCTAATCCCCTAGCTCAGAGCGGCTCAATGCAGGGACACACAAACCTTCYTTTGCTGTGGCAGTGGCAAGGTTTTGGTTGTGCCTCCAGCAGCCTGAGGGCATCATGGCCACTGYCAGCTCATAACTAAATATATAGGAATAGGGATAGGAGTAGGATAATTTGCGTTGTGCAAGCCAGTTTCAGCCTGCTCCACTTTCAGGTATCTCTCCAGGCTCCCCATCCCCAGCAGCTGGAGGGGTCTCTTCCCCACTGCTGCAGCTCCTCCAAGGCTGCATCCTCTTCCATCCACTCCCTGGCAGAGGATCAACAGACCAACCCAGCCTCTGCCACGCTGGTGTTTGTGACAAATCCAAACCAATGGCTGTGGCAGGAACAGTCACCTCAGCCCCTCCGGCCAGGGACCTGCCCCCCCCCTCAGTCACGTCCTGACTGACTCCAGCCTGAATGGCCCCCGTGGCCGTGGTGGGGCAGAAGGTCAGAGCCCTGGTCAGCGAGGGTTAACGTGGCTCTGTCTGACCACAGATCAGATCCGACAGGGCTCTGGATGGAGCCACACTGGGGTCAGGGGAGTTGCTCCTGCTCAGAGCCAAGGGTCAGCAGTCAGGGACTGTCCCGAGGGTCAGCAGGAAGCTCCTCGAGGCTGAGGCCTCAGCTCAGTGCGTGGGGATTGTGTATTCTGGGTTACCCTTCTGAAACCTGGAGAATTCTCAGAGTCTGGTAGTTCCAATTCCGCTTCACAGCACGGATCTCTATTCAAATGTTGGCCGAGGTTTCATTGGTTTACAAAATAAGTTTATTTGAATTTRTTATTTTTCCCAAAGTTGTAAGCCTCCATGACACCTGTGGGCAGCTGAAAGCCAACAACTGTGAGCACAGCCTCTGCAAGCTTGGAAATCGAGCTGGGGACCTGCAGAGATGGTGAGGACATGGRGGGGACAGGGGTTCCTTGGGGGGGCCTGCCACCCCCACAGGCACTGCTCGGTGCCAGTGGTGGGTCTAGGTGTGCTCTGACACCTGGGGTTAGCAGGACTCGAGATGCCCAGGGGTACAGCCACCCCCCAACACCCCTTGGCACCCAYGCCAGTTTTCTCCCTGTAACACCCACAGTAGCTTGCATTAGTTTTAGCACAGGCTGTGCCTGTAGCCCAAGGACCACCAGAAACTCCTCTACCAGTTCCACCCCACAACACACTTGCTGCTCACCTCTCAGCGACCTTAGGCCAGGGAATCTCTCTCTTCTTCCTGCCAGGGACTGGCTGCTCTGTGCTGAAAGCAAAGGTGATGTTCTGCAGGTCTGCAGCTTAGCARGGAGCTCCACTGAGCCTGTGGGCAGTGCAGCCTCCTCTCTGCAGCCTGGTGTCAGCTCTGTACAGATACAGCTCCTGCTGGAACTGTACCCCGACAGCTGAGGCTCCCACACCCCAGCTCCCCGGTGCAGGAAGGACCTTTTTCTCCCTGAGCTGAGGCCCCATGGTAGCACTGACCCCCCACCAGCCATTGGCTCACTCTCCTTCCCACCAAGGAGAGGAAAGTGCAGAGCAAGCTCCTTGTGCCAGTGCAGAACAGTGAGGGCCRGGGTGCTGCCCAAGCCCTGCTCCTCACGGCAGTCCCTGCTTGTCAGCCACTGCTCTCCTGTCCTCCCAGCACCAAACCGTGCTCTCTGCTAGACCACTCCTGTGCCAGCTTCTCAAATCTCTGCAAAACCCCCCTGTATTTACAGTTCTCATTTTTAAGATGCTCAGCTCCCTTCTACTGGCTGCCAYATCCCCTTGAGCTTCTTAAAATTAACTCCTTCCTTCATGGGCAGACACCAAACCTTTAGATCTCTTGCTGACCAGCACAGGAGAGCCTGACTAGCCCCTGCAGCACCCCTTAAAACAGAAACCTGAAGAGAGAAAAAGCCTGCAGCTGAGCAAGAGCAATCAGTAAATTACCAGGAGCCTTGACGCCAATGTCTGTTCATGGTCACGATTCTCCACAACAGAGAATCCCCCTCAGCTCAGGTTCAGCTTCCCACCACTAGAACCGCACCGAGCTGTCCAAGGAACTGAGCTGGTGGGAGTGCAGGCAAGCAAGGAATAGAGCAAAAGGCAGGAAAGCAGCTCTGCACTCTGTGCACACGGTACAGCAGTGCTCCAAGTCCTGCTCTGGACCACCCCTGAGCACTCTGGAATGAGCAGTGGCTCTGTGTGTCACAGGGCAGGGACAGTCACTAAAGGCGCAGAACAGCTTAACAGGCAACACTTGGCTTAGCCCGCTCAGCTGAAGCACAGATCTAAGCATCAGCTACTACTGCCACTGCCAGTCCTTCTGGCCTCCTCTCAAAGTGCAGGGCTCATGCACAAGAGACCTGAGAATCCCAAAATTTTGCCAAAAAATCCAACCCTGAAAGGAATCCCACACTCCCACCATTTTACAAAACATCAAAGACCAGAGGACACAGAAGCTGCACAGTGGGTTATTCAGGCAACATTTATTGGAGCATTTCAAGTATACAATGGTTTTACTGATGGCTGTGAGCAGCTAAGAYGCAGACAGATGCCAGCAGGAAAGGGTGACCTAGAACTAGCAGGCTATGCAATTTTCATGGGAAGTTAATGATTTCAGCTGATAGGAGAGGAAAAGAAAGTAGCAGACTAAAAGTTTGAGCAAGTTAGGAGGATAGGGAGGAGAAAATATAGAAGTTTTTATTTGAGATCACTTGCTTAAATTGGCCACTCACAAGTAGCAGAAACTGTCTGCTATTGCACACTTCCCTTGGCATCCCAAGGACCTAAAAGAGCCAGGAGTGTTTCTTCCACCAAGAACAGACAGCATTTTCCCTGGTAAGAATGGAGGCTGGCCCTGGCTCAGCACTTGGAGATTGAGATCCCTGGCTTTGCACTCCCAGGTGAGAGCCAGGCTGTGGCACTTCCACCAGCGAGGAGGCAATGCAGGCTTGCAGCAAGAGCACACTAAACTACCAACCCCTCACTATAAGGCAGCGTTAGGTCTGGACTCTTTCTGGGTGCCTGAGCTGTTTAGAGAAGCAAGGACCACATGGCAACAAGACTACAAGGTCCTCTAACAAGAACAAGGACTGTGCGTGTTTCCCAATAACTATTTCTGAAAGACACGTTCTTAAAAATATCTTAAAGCAGAGACTCCCCATTGATGTACAAAAAGGGCACGACTAGGGAGGGACTGAGCTATGAAGTGATCAAGCACCTCCCAAACCAGAGGCTGTGTACTCTGCCCGATTTGCGTTTAAGATAATAGCTGCCTTGATTGTGTTTTAGTCTCCTGCATTGATGAACAAGGAGCAGTTGAATTCAAGAGCTTAAAATCAAATTGAAACACTAACATTTAACAGGGTATCTCCAGAACGACTCTTTTGAGACTACGAAGCTCTGAGGTATGTGATGGCAACTTGGTAGTCAGGCTGGCAGAGTGCAGTGGAGCTTCTAAGCCTCCTGAATACATCTTGGTTCACCAAATGAATAAATTTTTCCTAGCAAAATCATTTAAAAACTTGTCTTCGGCAAAAAGCATTTAAAAATTCTGATCGACAACTGATTTGCAATTAAAACAAAAAAATATTAGAAATGGTAACAMCACTGTCTGTTTAATCAAATCAGATCTGATTACTACAAAAACATGCTAAGGACAGCCACCAGCTCATGTCCTGGGTGCTGCTGTGCTTTCTGCCCACATACCTGCAACTGCTTTTGAAACACTCTTTGTCTAAAGGACAACCATGGAAGACAAGTTGGGATTTAATGACAGATTTCAAACAGAAGGGCATACATACATTAAATTAACAGATTCAACCTTCAGCGCACAGGAGTTTGATAGAGTTACTGGCTAGAGTCACAGAAAGTTCCAAATTTGAACAGTCTTGAACCACTTCCAAAAATTCCAATGGCTTTTTAATAGTTCCRATAATTCACGGGTATATAAAACGGAGACAGGCTTCTCCAGCAGAAGAGTTGGGGCTCCTCCAGGCTACCCAGACCACTGGTACAGAGGAGAGCTGGTTTGACTTCCCCACCTTCCCACCAGTCCACTAAAGACTAGCATTTATTAAAACCTTCTCTATTTACTGACGACTGATTTAACAGGCAAATGCTGCAGACTGTGTCAATCATAGTGGATGGCAGTATAGAAGATTATCCAAACAACCTGTGGGCAGGAAAGGAAGGGAAGGTTATTTGGATGTCTCTGGAGAGGGCTCAGACACAGCAAACAAACCTCAGACCTTGCTCTCAATAGGAGACTGGGGACTGAATTCCAGCTTTGAGGTGGTCTCGGAGAGATCTTAGCATCACCACATGCCACAAATGGTGGCATCCAACTCGCTTGCCCTCTGGGGTACCCAGCCTCTCCACATTAAAATCCCACCACAGCCCCTCCACGGATTTAGAAGCACCAGCAAATCAAGTGCTGTGATCAGAGACTTGGGGGAGGGGAGCAAGGGAAAAACAAGGCCACCCAAAACAGCAGTCCAAGTGTAACCAGTTCTAGATGGAATTCCACCAGGATAGCTGGGATAGAGGGTGGCAAGACATAGAAGTTCAGTAGTTGATGCATCCTTTCCTACAGAGAAATCACAGGCATCAGCACTGTATTTCACAGGCAACAGCCATCAGATTTTGGGATTTTCTTTCCCAATCACTGCCACTTATTCGATGGTGTTAACATCTCTCTTCTCTCACCACTTCACCTGTTCTTCCAAATCTTCAGAAAGTGCACCAACACAATTCACAAATCAACTTAGAGAAAGCAAGAGGCATTACCAGAAACAGTGCAAAAGATGTCATGAATCCCTCCTTCGTTAGCTCCCACGTCCCACCATACTCCTCCTCATCTATCTGCTGGAAGCTGCTGAAGTAGAGGTACAGAACACCAGCATTGATCAGGCAGAATCTGCAAGGAAGAGGTTAGGAACCATCATTCCAGTGGTACAGGCTGCAGGTATCCCACATGCCATAYAGTGAAATATCTTTCATCTACAGCAGAGAGGAAGCAAAGAGGAATTCTGTTCCTGCAATGCTTCCCAGGCAGTTCAGTCACTTCCTTGAAAGAGCCYCTCCAGGTCGGCTTGCCAGGTTGGGATAAGTTCACCTGACAAGGCACAACCTACTCCTAGTAGGGCTCAAGACGCAGAAGTCAAAAGCTGGAAGTACCCTCAGATTTGCAAACCTGCAAGTTTTCCTGTCCTGCAGATCCACAGCAGTCCTGCCCACAGAGAACCTGTGTGTGCTACTTGATTGTGAGGCTGCTGAGAGGGAAGACTGTCACCTCCATGCTCACGGTTAGATCCCTGTGAACATTCCAGGATCGAACAGGGAAGAGATGAGAGCCAGGGAGACTCCACAGTGCCCTGAGCCCCAGCACTGGAGTCCAGCTTGAGACAACTCRGTGCTCTCCAGTCTGTGCTGCAGCAGAGAGAACAAACACGACCTTGTTTGTCCTTGGACAGGTTTGGCTTTACACCACCCCAGCTCAGGGCTGGGGCAGCCCGGGAAGGGACAGGTGAGTGTCCTGCAAGGAAGGCTGTGTGGGAAGGGTGGAGTGAGAACACACACAAAGTGGGTGACAAGCAGCAGGTGGAGTGGCTGTGTCACTGCACAGCACAGAGAAACCACACACACACTTCAGCACCTTCTGGTTTTCCACTGTACACCAAACCACTCCCATTAACATTTAGCTCAGGAATTGRCTTAGGTGCCTGAAGGCGCCTTGTCAATTAATGGTGACTAAGTAAGAACAACGAACTGTTCCCAGGGGCACTTCAGATGTATCTGCTTGGTGTAGCTACTGAGTTCCTGCTGGAGCATCACCTCTCCACTCTCTTGCCACAACCAGAACACTCAGGAGGAGAGACAAGATGACAACTGAATTTTGCCTAAGGAAAGCTGTGAGGTTGGAGCTTGACTAGGCAGACAGACCTTGACTAGGCAGAGACATTTGCAAACAGAGACTCCCCAGTGCACACCCAGCATCTTCCCAGAGCCAGTGTCCAGAGAGCAGGGCTGTGCTCTCACCTCTGCTGTCCCTTGGATACTTTCAGGCACATGCCAGGGCCAAAGAGATTCTCAGTTCACAACTCACTACAGCCTTCACACACCTTTGGGGAGGTGACCTGGCTCCCACGTCCTGTGGGGATCCAATGCACATACCCCCTTCCAAGCACTGCCTTCCACACCCCACGGCTGAAAGAGTCACATCAGGGAGCCGGGAGTGCTGCCAGAGCCGCTCTGTCAGTGCCACTCTGCCTGCTTGGGACCTGCARCCTCTCATGTTCTGAACAAACCTTTCCTTTTCCACAGAGCAGATGCCCGTCTTATCTGCTGACAGAACCTCCTCTCTGAGCAGYGCTCCTGGCTCCAAAACCAGGACTTGCACACCTTCCCTCTATGGACACTCCTTCCTGGGTGTGGATTCCTTCCACACCAAGCACCACACTCCCAGCCCCTCCCACAAACGGAGGACACACATTCCAAATCAATTGAAACTCTTGTTTCCTTCTTCTGCCCCTGTCCCTTTCAATAACAAAACAAATAATAATTTAAAAAAGCATTAATCAGGCTGAGGAGAAAGAGGCTGATGGACATGTTATGATTTGGATGAATTWCATGGCAACCAACAGTCTGGAATGCAATGCTGGCTGTGAGACACAGAGCAGGCAGAGCCCTCTGTTCACAGCACAGCCTCAAACAGGCTCCCAAGCCAGGCCAAGTGTGGGAGAGTACACGAGACAGAAAAGGAAATAAACCTTACACTGCTATTCCCACGAATCCCTTCAGTGGAACTACTCCCCAGATGATTCCCAAAATAACCGCAATGATCTGCCGGAACCAGTAGATCACATCTAAAAACTCGTCCTGAGGAGAAAAAGCACAAGAAAAATGTTGGCATTTATTATGTTTCCTTTTTTTAAAGCATCACATAATTTATAGGTGAAAATTCAACACACTGAACACTTAGTACTCCACTCAGAGTATAAAACATTACACTCAGAACAGATAAAGCATCTTAGGGCATCATGAACCCTGGACTTCTCTGCTTCCACATTCAACACACAGCTTTGTCCTCTGATGGGCCAAGTGCAGAGACAAGCAAGTCTCCAGTCCCCTTGTTTACTAAAGGTGCAATAATAATCCCCTGGAATAAAGGTTTAAAGAACTGTTTATGCTTTAAGACTGGTCCAACCACTCTGCCCCAAGCCCTCCCACACTCGAGAGCTCCCAGGGCTCAGGGCAGCTCCAAAGCACAGCTGTACCTCACTCATGCCACGAGCACTCCCGTGCTTCCCGAAGAGCAGGGATGTGCTAATTCCTGTTTGTCCAAGGGCCCACACTCCTGAAGCTGAGTGGTGCTGGCTCACRCTTTAGTAAGATTCGCTTCAGCTCACATCTCTCTTCCCAGTCTTCCCAGGACTGGGATTGTCCCAGCATCCCACCAAGCAGCCTTTGTGGTGTTACTGCAGGATGTGCCAGTTGTCTGCCTCCGTGTGGAAGACGTTGAGTCCATGTCAGATACCGACATTTCTCCCGGTCACTGCACTTGTCAGGCAGCTCAGCCTCCAGTTCACATCCTACTGCATCAAAACACTGGCACAGCTGTCCCTGCTCCCCTGTTGACTCTGAAATTGACTCTGAAATTCCAGTCYCTCTGTCAGACGTGGGGCTGCAGGGACACACGGGTCCCACCAGGTCTGGGAGCAACAGGTAAGGAAATAGTGACACAGATTCCTGTCTGTCTCCCAAGGAAACCAAGCCTGCACCTTCCCCACACCGAAAGGCAAAGCCAAAACCACGGAGCAGAGATCCTGGAACACGCTGAGTGTCCAGGCCGTGCCAGGGATCCGGCGAGAGCTCCGGGCACCTCGAGGCTGTGCTGCGGGGAGGCAGCAGCAGGGAGAAGCACTGAGCGGGAGCGCTGCAGCACATGGCAGACATGCACAGGAAAACTTCCCAAAGTGCATTCTAGTCCTGGTTTTCCTTTAGCTATACAAAGGAAAACTTTATTTCACTCAAGAAGAGTTTAAACCACAAGCCAAATGTAACTGAGGTATCTCCACACAGACGCAGCTCGTGCTTGCCTTGGCTGCACGCCCGAAGAGCAAAGAGCGGGGTGAGCTCCGGGCTGCGGCCCCGCTGCCTGCGGGGCACCGGGAGGGCCGGGCTCGGGGCACACGGAGCCATCGGCTCCGGCTGTCGCGGCCGTGCTCGAACACGAGCGCTGTCCCGCAGCCCCCCCGCCGCTCCCGGGGCCGCGGGCACGGGGCACTCCCGGCTCCGCCACAGCCCCGGCGCGGCCCGGGTGCGGCTCCGGCTGAGTCCCCGCAGGGGCTCCAACCGCGCTCCGCCGGTGGCTCCCCCGGCACCTCCGCGGCACGGAGCCGCCGCGCCGGGCGGGTGCCGCCCCCCGAGCCCGCCCCTCACGGGCCCCCCGGTGCCGCCGCCCCGCTCCCACCTTGTCGTGCCAGGCGGAGTCGCTGCGCAGCGCTTTGCCCCACACGGAGCCGCGCCCGGCCGCGCCGCCGTTGGCCACCGCGTGGTGCTGCGGGTGCGGCGGCTCGTCCCGGCGCCGCCCGCCGCTCATCCCGCTCCGCCGGGCCCTGCCGGGATCCGCCGGGATCCGCCCGCCCGGCCCGGAACCGGCCCGGCCCCGCCCGCGCCGCCAATCGCCGCGCGCCGCCGCGACACGTGACTGGGCGGGGCCGCCGGACTACGGCGGGAGAGAGGGGCCAGAGCGGCGCGCGGGGAGGGGAGAGGGAGGGGAGGGGAGGGGAGGGGA
>JACAXG010000191.1:885610-998143 GCA_018881555.1 Amblyornis subalaris
GGAAAGCCACTCCCCAGGGAAAAGCCGCCGGCCCCCCCCGCCTTGCTGGGTGGGACAGAGGATAGCCCTCGCAGCTCCGGGTGTCCCTGGGCCCGCAGACCCAGCCGCCAGACGGGGATCCCGGTTCACAGCCGGGCTCTGGAGGCTCCACAGGCGCTGCCTGGGGCCGCAGGGCTGGGAGCCCTCAGGATACCCAGGGTTTTGCAGCTGCTTACCCGGTTATCCCACTGACCTTAGAGCAGCCGGACTCTGCTGGGCAAAGTTTTCACATGTGCAGTCCTAAAGATGTGACTCTTTTCTATATTCCTGCCTTCCAGGAGCAGTGGTACTCAAACCAGTTGCACTCTTCATGGAAAAACATGCTGGAATTACTCCTGCATGGTGTGGGCAGCATGTTTGGTTGGGTCTGACTCTTGTTACCCTCCTCAGGGTGTGGTTGTGTGGGCAGAGAGTGGCGTAGTGACAGTGTTCCAGGTGCTCCTCGGGCGGCTGAGCTCCGTGGTGCTGGGGCCACTCCAAGCACTACTGGAAGCCCTGGATGCTGTGGGGACCTCGCGAGGCCGAGCCCTACACAGACGTGTGGCCATTCCTTCCTCTCCTGCTGTGCACATCCCACTGGCACTGGCACACCAGGAGCTTCGCTGTTCCTTTTTCCCAGAAACAAGCCCCCGGCCCGAGGCTCTGCGTTTCCTTCTGTCTCACAAACCTGGGAACASGACAGGCTGAGGGTCTCCAGAGCCTGCCTGCGGCCCCAAATGCTCTGGCAGCTGCTGCTTTGCTGCCAGCAGGACCAGGGCTGTCGGTGCAGACTGACCCTACATGGGCTGTGGGGTCAGCACAGAGGGAAGAGGCAGAGGAGCCCTTGTCCCAGACCCTGATCACTTCCTGCCAGGGCCGTGGAATTTAAATATGGGTGCTGCAAGATACTTAGGGACTTAAAAAGTGTCTTGCCGTGCTCCAGCCATCAGGCCCCTGATCACCTCTAGCCTCTTGGGCATTTGCCACAAGCCAGAGGTGGTCCAAGCCACGGGACCCACGTGGCATGAGCAGGAAGTGGACACTCAGTGCGGGGTCACCGCTGTGTCTCTGGCAGATCATTTTCCTCTGACCCCCACACCATGGCAGGGCCAGGCTGGACATGTCCTGGCTCCAGCCCTGCTCCCAGGACACTCCTCAGGTGCTTGCGGGGAGTGGGGACAGTGTCACTGGGGGCAGTGACACTCCTCACGTGCCTAGGACACCCTGGCACAGACCAGCCCTGGGGTCCTGCAGCTCCCCTCCTGTCCCTGCCCAGCTCCCTCCTGCTCCGCACCCTCCTCCCTGTGATGGGCACGGTCATGGAGCACAGGGGGAGGTGGCAGCTGCAGGACCCCAGCCTGGTCACTTCCAGGCTTCAGGCTGTCCTAGCATGTGAGGAGTGTCCCTGTCCCCACTTCACAGGGGTGGAAAGGGTGATGAGACACCTGGATCAGGGAACTGATCCAAAATTCACACTCTCAAAAAAAATGGCTTGTTTTCCTCCCTTTCCATTGCCTGAGCCACTGTCCAGAGAGAAAAACTGATTAAATTTGTGAGCTTGAAGGAGCCAGAGGGAGGCAGGAGAGGTGCCAGGGGGTACAAACAGGCCCCTGGTGAGGGATGTGTATTGGCAGACACATGGAAGCAGGGGATAAGGGTAACGTGGGAAGCCCTGGGCACAGGCAGGGAAAGGCAGGAAGGGCTGGATGGGGCTCAGGGGACAGCACGAGGTGGCCCAGCTGCCGASGCTGCAAAGCCTGCGAGGACCTGCCACGTCCCTACAGCCCTTCTCCACCAGCTCCCCTCGCAGGGACCCTCACTTGCCTGGGGGTGAGGAACCAGAGCTCAGTGAGGGACAGCAGCCACCCTGGAGGGGCTGGAGGTGCGTCCTGCTCCTGCCGGGCTTCTCCTGCACCTGGCCCCTGCCGACGCTGGGCTTCTCCAGCACAGGAAACCCTGGGACCAGCCACAGGGTGGCAGCTCAGGCTGGCTGAGCTGGTTCTCTCTTTTTTTTTTTTAATTTTTTTCTCTTCCCTTATATTTTTATTAAAAAGACAAACCTTCTGGAGCCCCCTTGTCCAGCTCATGGGCATGGCAAAGGTTCTGTGCTCTCCCTGGCTCTCTTCTGCCCTGGCACAGCCCTCAGCAGCATTTCCAGCCCCATTCCTGCATTTGGCCAGCTCCTCATCCCACAGCCTGTCCTTTGGAGGGGCTGCAGGAAGGATACCTGCTTCCAGCGAAGGGCCAGGGCTCCCTCCCTAGAGGAGGYAATGCCCTGGCAGGTTTCATCTAAGCAGCACGGGGACATGGGGAGGACATACCCAAGTCGGGCAGGCTCTTGGCAGAGCAGGTCACTGGTCTTCTGAGCCAGTGGGAACAAACTCTGTGCCCTGGGCAGGGTCTGGCCAGGTTGCCAGAGGGCATGGCCACTGCTTTTGTGTCAGTGATGAAACAGGATTTTTTCGCTTTTTAGCTGTTTTTTGCAGTGATGTCCCACAGGAGAACAGCAGTTGAAGATTAATTTGTGTAACTGCTCATTTCTGTTCTTCATCTGTGTTGCTGCAAGTGCAGCCTGTATGCTTCACGCTGTCCCCTTAGGTCCCCTCCGAGGTGATGTCCYCTCAGCACCTCTGATCAGGTTCTGGTCCTCACTCTCGAGTTCCCACATCTCCATGGGCAGCAGTGGAGCTGCTGGGAGTGACCAAAGCACGGCAGTCCTGCTCTGGCTGCCCACTCAGGGCTGGGTCTCCAGAACACTCCCTCTCAGAAGCGCTCCTGGTGTTTCCCTCTCGCACCTTCCTGCTCCTCTGCAGGCTGAATTCTGCCCTCAGTGTCGTGGGACCCTGCAAAACAAAGATAAATCTCTGGGATCGTGTGTGGTGGGGCATCACCCTCTCAAGGGAGATCCCACAGGACCAGGAGCTCCTCTTGGTGCCTGCAGGACTCTGATGAGGCTCAGGGTTGCTGATGGGAAGGAAACATGAGCAAGACCTGCTGCCCTGGAGAGGTGTCCCAGGGTGTACCAGGAGTGACAGCAGAGAGAGGTGACACCAGCGTCTCCTGCCTCGGGTGAAGGGCAGGAGCTCCCTATCCCTGCTCCTCCAGGCTCTGGACCCCTGCTTGGGAATGGGGCAGTTCCCTGTCTGTTCTCTGCCCCAGGTAGCTTTTAAGAGGCCCTTTGAGGGACTGCTTGACCAGGTCCTTCTGGCCCCATGGACCATTGACAGAGGCTTTTGGCCACCTGTGGTGCAGCCTGTGGACACYGTCTGGCCTGTGCACCAAACCCCGGGGGCCACCGATCCTCCAGCAGCCCCACCCCTGCCAGCAGGGACCCGTCCCGGCCGCAGCCAGAGCTGCTCCAGGGAGCCCAGGGTGAACCCCGGCCCGCGGGCCCCTGGCAGTGTCACCCGCGGGCGCCCGAGGCTCGGCAGAGCGCGGCATCCCCGTGTCACCCGGCCGGGACGCGCAGGGACGAGCCGGTTCGCAGCTCCCGGTGCCGCCCGCGCTGCGCATCCCCCCGCGGGACGGGGAACACGCGTGGGCCGCTCCTTTCGTCTATATAAGGCCGTCCCGCCGCCCCGGCCTCGCGGCCCCGGCCCCGCCGCATTCTTCTGCCTTGTATGGGCCGGGCCGGGCCGGGGCGGGCCGGGACCCTCTGCCCGCCCGCCCCGCGGAGCCGCGTCCCTCAGAGCCGCGCCGGCCGCCCCGCAGCGCCCGCAGCTCCGACATCTCCCCGCTCCGGAACAGGTGAGGCGGCTCCGCCGGGACCCGCCCCGGGACGGGAACGAGCGGCCGCAGCGGGGAGAGGGGCGGCCCCGGGCGGGATGGAGAGAGCGGGCGGGATGGAGCGGGAGGGATGGAGCCGGGGAGGGCAGGGGGAACAGCTCCGACCGTCCCGCAGAGCGGGGGGAGCTGTCCCAGCTGCCTTGGGGAGCAGAGGGAGGCAGCCCCGCCGTCCCTCCACCTCTGTGGTGCTGGAGCTGGTGCCGGGGTCAGCCCTGGGGACTGGGCAAGGTGGCAGGAGGATCCCCTGGGCGCCCTGCCGGGCATCCCCTGCCCGGGCAGCCTCTTGCCAGGCCCAGCAGGGATATCCCGGCAAGGGCAGGTGAGGCTCGCTCCTGAGCCAAGGTCTGGGTAACTGCAGTGCCTTGGAGCTGGGACATCCGGGCTTCCCCAAATGGCAGAGCTGCAGGAGCAGATCCTGCTGCCCGTGGCTTCACCAGCCTCCTGATCTCTGAGATTTTTCCAGTCTGGAACATCTGCTTTTCCCCCAAGTCCTTTTGCTGCTGACCAGAGCCAAGATCCGGATGCATGCGTGATGCTCCAGAAATCTCCCCAGTGACCTGGGAGCAACTTCAGGCAATAAACTTCTGTAAGGCAGAAGAGCTTTCTTTAGCTCATTTCCTTCAGCCTTAAGCACAGAGAGATGTTGTGTTTTGTTTAGCCTTTCCCATGAAAACTTGAGGTCCTCTTGGCTTCCCTCCCAGCATGCCCTTTTGGTACAAAATGTTTCGACCGTGATAAAAGCCAGGGAAGCTCTAAAACATGGATGTGTAGGAGAAGGCGGTGGCTGCAGCTGAATTCTTTGGAGTGGAACATCCCCAAGTGTCAACAACCACCACTGCTGACCAAAGATGGTTGGGTTCCTTCAGTCACTGGAATTTTTTTCCTCTCTCCCTGGCAGGCTCTGTGCTGCTGTAGGAGGAGTCTGCGGTCACCTCCCCCCTCCGAGGCGCTGCGGCCACATTCCCCCGCCGAGGTGAGCCCCTTAATTCCCCTGGGAAAAAAGCAAACCCTGGCCAGGGCACGTTGTGCTGGTGGCCCGAGGCCGTGGAGACCTTGTGCCCRTGGTCCATTTCCCAGCCTCCCCGGGCATCGGAAGGTGTGGGTGCTTTGCACACTGAGGGTGTCTGTGCAAGGGCCTCTCGTGGAGGCTGCAGGACTCGTGCTTTGGAAGGATGTGTGTGTGTCATATGSTGAGGTCCTTGTCCCCTACACTTGGTGGGAAGCAACTAGTCCAGAAGCCATCTGCTGAACTTGCAGCCCAGCCCCACAGCTGTGCATGGGCCTGGCCAGGCCCCAGTGTCCGGTGGGAGCTGGGGGAGGGCTGGGATCAGCTCCGTCTCCCCGGGGGTCACTGCACACTTCGCTCTGGCTCCCTGGTGCTGCCCTGCTCATTTCTCCCTGGCATCAGTGCTGGTGGCTGTRGCTGGACTGGAGGCACAGTGTGGGGCTCGGGTTCTGCCTTCCCCTCACCTCCAAGCTCCCTTTCCCACATCCACCTCTAATAAGGCCATAAAAGGAGCAGAATGGCAGCCGCCTCCATCCCTGCGGTGTAGGGTGGGCTGAGGGCTCTGCCCGCAGCTCTCGGTGCCTCTGGCTGGCAGTGTGGCTCCCCTGGCACCAGAACTCCTGGTTGGTGAAGCTGAGCAATGCCACATCCTACAGGCATGCTGAGCAGGGCTGTGCTGGAGGAAAGGGAAGRTTTAACAACAGATTAAGCAGGGAAGATGAGCTGGTCCCTGCTCCCTCCCCACTGTGACACCGTGTGTGTGCCGGAGCAGTCCCGTGCTGGGAGAGGGGCCTGCGGATGGCAAGCTTTACGGGTGGAACGATGCCCTGGCTGCAGCGCTGCCCTGCAGGCTCCTGTGCCACTGGGTGCTGCAAGGCACCAGCTCACCCTGCTGGCCCTCGTGCCGCCCTGGGAGGAGGAGTGGGAGCTGCTGCCTGTGCGGGGCTGCCGAGTGGCTGTGTGGGGTAGGAGGCCAACGCTTGCCCACCAGTGAACGGGGCTCTGTCGTGGCTCGCTGGTACTCGCAACTCATTTTGGGAAGGGGCATTGGGCAGAGATTTAACCACGGTCCCCCTGAGCTGCCAGCGTTTGTCCTGCGGGGGTGTCCGTCGAGACAGCCCAGACTGCTGGAATTGCTCTTCCCCTCCCTGATCCAAAGCACCCAGCAGAGGCACATCCCGAGACCTCTCGCTGCCGGGATCTCGTGGGGCAGAGGAGCTGCGGCAGAGGATGATGTCCCTGCCGGGCTGTGCCAGGGATGGCAGGGCAGCCCTGGTGGGGACACAGCTTCGTCAGCACTTCCAGAGGTGGCTCCTGCAGGAGCAGCTTTGGAGGACCCAYCCTTGGGAAACTCTTGGCAGCATATCCCGGGAGATCACAGCTCACATGTGAACACCCCAGGGACTGGGGATAGGTTGCTACTGCTGCCGGAGGAGCTGCCCTGTCCCCTGCCTGCCACCCCTCCTGTGTGTCACCCAGCCTGTCACAGCCCCCTCAGCCCAGCAGTGAGCTCTCRCTGCGATAGTGGGCTGGAGCAGCACGGGAGGAGCTGCAGGGAAGGTTGGAAGCAGGCAGGAGAGAGGAGGATGGGGCTGGGACGGGGCTGTCTGCCCAGGCAGCACTGCCATGTCCCTTTGGTTTGTCCCACCCTCCCCAGCACAGCCAGGAAGTAGCACCGGGATGGAGCTGCTTGTTTGGTTTTCACCAAGGAGGAAACACATGGCAGTTTATATTTCTGATAACTGTGGGTCTTTTCCTCTTTCTCTTTAAAACTGAACTATTTACTAGTTTATGAACTCTTCCAGCCAGCCCCATATTCCCTTGGGTCTGGCTCTCGGGTGGGGGAGGCACAAGCCTGGGGGTGCAGGAGGCTGGGAGATGGTTTTGGCAGGAGCCCTGGCAGAAGGACAAAGGAACAAGGGCAGGTGGTGATGGGGTGACTTGGGGATCAGGTCAGCACGTGGCTGTCGTGGTGTCATCCCAGCACTGACCTCCTCAGCTCTGCTGCSCGAGATCCACAGCTCCTGGGCTGGAGCATGGCTGGGATGGGGCTTTCAGCAGAGGGTGGCGGGAGCAGGAGCAGTGTCCGTGGGTTTCCCTCTTGCCCATGAGGAAGCTGGAGGTTTGGTGGCTGTACCATTTGTCTGAGCTGAGTTCACCCCAGCACGCAGGACATTGTGGCCAGGCATTCCCTGCAGTGCTCTGGGCATTGGGTTTTTGGGAATCTCAGCAAGCATGGCCTCAAGGACCAGGGGAGCGTGGCCATCAAGCCGTCGTGCAGAGCAGGGACTGCTCCAGCTGAATCAGGCCTTGCTGCAGATCCCTGCACAGAATCCATGCACAGGAACGTTTTCCCACACTCACCCAAAAAAGTCTCTTCCCAAGTCCCAGCCAGCCCAAGGAGGCTGTCTAACAGCAGAGATAGAATGACTGAGCTGGACCTTGGGACTGAGCATCTTTCCAGGRCACATTTTGGATCAAACTGCAGATCCATGTGCTGTCAAAATCATACTTAATCCCGTTAAGGAGCACTGTCTCTCTGGAGAGGGTGCCAAGCYGTGCTGCTGCTGGTCACAGCCAGGGCAGGGTAAATATTTGGATAATACTAATTCATGTGGTGAGAGCAAAACTCCTGCTTATTTCTCTAGTCTTCTGCTAATAATTCTGCTTATAATTTGGTGTGTTTTGAAAGCTGAGCCCAGTGCCGTGGGCCAGCAGCAGAGCTTTTATTGCTGGCTCTGACTCGGCCTGGTGGAGTCGTGGTGTTGAACTGAGCTTCCCACGCTGCTGCCGTGGGCTGTCACTGGCACACGCTGCCTGGGGGTGTCACTGGTGCCTGGCAGGGCACGGACAGAGGGGCTGGCCTGCTGCAAAGAGCTTTATGGTGCTGGAGGAAGCAGAGGCAGAGCTGGGCTGGGGGGATGATGTCTCCTGCCCACCCAGCGTGGGCACAGCTGGACTCCCCAGTCCTGCTGCTCCCCTTGGCTGGCTGGTGAGAAACAGCTCYTTCCTGATGGGCACTGGGAAAGGGTGGAGGGGTAGGGGAAAGTGGGGTGATTTGGTGGCTGCTGTYAGGCACTGGGGGCAGCACAAGGGAAGGGGCTGAGGGCAGTGTGGATTCCATCCTGGAATGGGGGGCATATGGGGGACGAGGGAGGACTGTGTCCTGGGGACATGGGGCATGTCCCCTGCAGATGAAGAGCCCTGCTTGGGCTCGGTGGGTGCTCCCACAGTGGGATGGGAGCGTTCTCAGGGTGTGGGGAGAGGGCCCATCCCCCTCTGATGTGGCTCYTGAATTGCTCCGTCCCAGGGCAGGGAGGCAGGAGCCCAGGTCCTGCTGCTCACCAGGCACGGGGCACACAGAGCACAGGACTGATACTCTGCTCTTCCCCCATGGAATTCCTTCATAATCCATTAATTTGCCATTGCCCCTGCAGCTGCTCCCCAAGCCAGGTGCTGGCCCGGCAGAGGAAGCCCRGGGCTGTGTGTGAGGGAGGAATGGCCGTGGCACAAACACGAGGGCTCGGAGCAGTGTCCCTTCCCTGGGCTGCCCTTGGGCCAGCCTGTCCTGCAGGACCATCCCAGTCTGTCCCACAGGACTGTCCCTCTGCCAAGCCAGGCTTTGCTGGCATCCTGCTGGGTTAATCCTGGCAGGATTCCCCTGGGAGAAGCCTGAGCATCCTCCTCTCAGGAAGTGTCTGTGGTCGTTGGGTGTGCTGAGCTCCCACAGAGCAGGATATCCCAAACCCTGACTGCATTCCTCAGCCTGGCAGCGCGGGGATACCACCAGCCCCTGCTTGGAGACTGAGGGGGCCTGGGTGCCATCCCGGCCCCAGGGAGCTCCCCAGGGAGGAGTGAGCTCTGTTCTCCAGCCCTGTTCCTGCTAGGAGCCCCCGTTCCCGCTGGGCACAGGAAATCCCACCTTGGAAGGACCAGGTTTTCCTGCTGTGGTCCTGCCTTGGTGGTSTGCATGGTCCCTGTGCCATTCCCCATGGGACATACACTGCCCACCCAAGGTGGGTCTGTCCCACTGCTGCCCTCCCGGCTCYCCCCTTCTCCTGGCATTCCTTACCTGTAACAACAGCAGCCCCGGGGCTGCCTGGCTCCTCTCCCGGCTCTGCAGCCCCCGAGGGCAATGGTCCCCTCTCCCCTCTGCCTCGGGGCCTTCCCGTGGGCTCCCTGGGCAGGGCGGGGCACCCGGACAGGGACGGCAGCGGCAAGAGGCCTTTGACCGGCCGGGAAGTGAAAGGGATGGATGGATAGAYGGATGGAYGGACGGACGGATGGAGGGACGGAGGGGGATGGGAAGCAGTGGTATGTGAGGAATGTGCCCGGAGCAGATAACCCCTTCCCGCTGGGTGCTGGGTGCTGGGGCTGCTTCTGTGCCACAACACGGAGGGTGTGAGGGTGACCCACCAACCCCGGAGCTGGGCTGGGCCTGGGAGACCCTGCCGGAGCGAGGGGAGGCTGGGGGGACATGGCCATAGTGCCTGAAACACCGAGACACCCATGCCCATGGCCCCGGGACCGGCACCCAGCCGGGGGCTGGGCTGGGTGTCTCCCGCTGTGCCCCGATGCAGAGAGCACAGGCAGCAAGCGGGTTTGGGGGCTGCCTGCAGCCCCCGGGGGACAGCCCTGGGGAAGGGGAGCCAGCGAGCACTGCCTGCACTGTAACTGCCCAGGGGACTCATCAGAGCCCGGGTCCTGCCTGTCCCCACGTCYGACCCTGCGACCGCCTCATCTCCCTGGTGCCAAAGCATGTGACAGCCAGGGAAACTGAGGCACGRGCCTGGAGGTGCCATGGGTGCTGTGTCCCTGCCCTGGCCTCCTGGCTCTGCCTGTCCCCAGTCCTCTGCCGCTCCTGCCCCCAGGTACCCCCCCAGCCGCCAAGATGTCCAGCAAACGTGCCAAAGCCAAGACCACCAAGAAGCGCCCCCAGCGCGCCACCTCCAACGTCTTCGCCATGTTCGACCAGTCACAGATCCAGGAGTTCAAGGAGGCCTTCAACATGATCGACCAGAACCGCGACGGCTTCATCGACAAGGAGGACCTGCACGACATGCTGGCGTCCCTCGGTGAGCACGCCCCGCCCCGCGCCCCCGCYGGCCCCACTGCCCCTCTGCCCCTCGCGGGCTGGGACAGCTGCAGGGTGGCCTCGTGCCCACGCCCAGCGCTGGACGCTGGCTGTGCTGGGATGCCTCCAAACCTGGGGGCGATTTCTCTGTTCCACCAGCTGCCCACAGAAGGGGTGTTTGTGAGGCACCCAAGGGCAGCAGCTCTCACCAGARGGGAGAAACCCTTGGGGCTGCAGCAGCTCTGCCCTGGGAGCAACCAGCAGCAGCAGCCATGGAGTGTTTGAGTAATGTCACCCCAGAATGTCACCTGGGGCTGTCCCCAGTGGAACAAAGCCCTCCCATTGCTCTCAGCCGGGGTGACAAAGGTTGGTCCCCGTGCTGGTGTGATACCTGGACTAGTGGAGACTTGCACAGCTGTCCCCACTCCCTGCCCCAAGCCCCTTCTCCTTTGCTGCAGACCATGGCTCCCTCCTCCCGCTCCCAGAGGTACCTCCACTGTGCTTTGGGAGCTCTGTCAATGATTGACCTGGCAGCCAAACCTGTTCTGGAGGTCCTGCCCGACCATGGGAGGGATTTCCCTCCTCCTGGTGAGCCAGAGCTCTGGGAGCAGAGAGGGGCCGGCGCTGGGGGCACTGACCTCAGCAGAGGAGCTAAACCATTCCTGGTACAGCCATGGTGGGAGCAGTGTTGGGGACATCAGCAGCATGGGGTTTGTGTGGGGACATTGCTGCCCCTCTCCTCGGAGCTGCCAGGGGAACAGGAAAAGCCGTGGGTTTCATTCCCAGTAACCCCCAAATTAATTACTGCACCTCCCCCAAGGCAGAGCTTGTTCCCAGAAGTGGGTTAAAGCATGGGAGAGATGCTGAGGGGAGAGCACTGGGAACTGCAGAAACTCCCTTCCCATGTTCGTGGGGTGGTGAACAAGAGCCAGCAAATCAATCTGTAATGGAAAAAAGCCCCATGCAGCTGTTTCCATGGGCTGGCCCTGGGGTTGGGAGCTGGGAACCAGGGCCCCGCACCCACCCCCTGCCTGTGCCCCGCAGGGAAGAACCCCACTGACGAGTACCTGGAGGGCATGATGAGCGAGGCGCCGGGGCCCATCAACTTCACCATGTTCCTCACCATGTTCGGGGAGAAGCTGAACGGCACCGACCCCGAGGACGTGATCCGCAACGCCTTCGCCTGCTTCGACGAGGAGGCGTCAGGTACAGCACAGCCCGGCACGGCCCCTCTGCCCGGGCCAAACCCTCGGGAACAGTCCCCAGGCAGCTCCAGAGCGAGGGAGCTGGGCAGGGGTGTCTCTGGGAGAGGTGGGGAGGGTGCTGTGCTCAGCCCTCCYGGTGTCCCCCGCTAACGTCCCCTGCCCTCCCTGCAGGCTTCATCCACGAGGACCACCTGCGTGAGCTGCTGACCACCATGGGGGACAGGTTCACCGATGAGGAGGTGGACGAGATGTACCGGGAGGCACCCATCGACAAGAAGGGCAACTTCAACTACGTGGAGTTCACCCGCATCCTGAAGCACGGGGCCAAGGACAAGGACGATTAGAGCCCAGGGCCACGCACCCCTTCTGCCTTGTCCTGCACACACCCCCCGCCCCTTGGCCCCCCTTGCTGCCCCACAGCAGAGTCCCCCCACGGGAAACACCTCCCAGGACCATCACCCTGCCTCAGGACACGCTTGGAGGGGACACACTCTTGTCACTGTGCCCATCCAGCCCTCCCCTCCCATCACCTCTCCCACCCACAGGCTCGCCCACAGCTCGCTTGGCTGTGACCCCCCCTCAGCAGCCGTTGATCCCCTCAAAGCCACCATGCCACTGGCCCCAGGGACTGGGATGAGCATCCCCTGCTGGCTCGAGCCTGAGCAAGCCCCATTCGGGCCACAGCACAGAGGGAAAGCATCTCTGCCTCTCCTCCCACACTCCCTTTCTTCAGGAAAGAAACCCCACTTGGTTCCTCCTCCCTGGCTGTTTTACGGCTTTAGAGCCTGAGATCTGAGGACTGGGGAAGCTGAAGGGGTGTATAAAGCCTGAYGGGTGTGACAGACGTGTGCTGTGTGTGGCTCCCTCGTGACCGGTGCTGAGCTGTGCCTGGGGTTTGGGAGGTGGGCTTGGGCAYTGCACCTCCCCACCTCGCTGCCCTTGGCAGCCAGGGCCCCTTCCAGTGGGGCAGCTTGTTTTTGAACCCAAATTGCTCCCAATCTATGAAAAATGAGCTTGAGCATCATTTCCTGCMTTAGCTGGCAGGCTGAGGGTTGCTCTGCTTGGCCCCCGTGTCGGGATGGGCTGCGAGACTCTCGGCAAGGTGCTGGCCGTGCTCCCCCCATCAGCTGATCCAGGGTCCCAGGGGCTTGGCCAACCTTCTGTGTCACCCTGAGTGGGTGGGAGAGGAAAGACAGTGAGGGTAAGAAATGGGGGAGGGGGTTTGAACCCTTGGTTTGGTTATTTATCACCACCCTGACAAGGCTGTGGGAGCACGGGGCACTCCCGCTCCACAAAGCTGCGGTCCCGAAGCGCTGCTTGAAGCCAGCCCATCTCCCTGCCCTGGAGGGAGTGATGAGTTTCCTGCAATTCTTTCTTTAAAATGGGGGGACAGACTCACAAAACCTGGTGAGGGCACAGTGCAGGGCAGAGATGCTCCCAGTGCTGGGAGAGCTTGGATGGGGTCTGTGGGAACTCCATGGGCACGTGCTGGGATCAGAGGGATCAGAGGAATCAGAGACCTGCCAGGCCCCAGGTGATGCTCTCACCTGGGAGATGATCCACGAATTAAAAGCTTCTCCTTGGTCTCAGTGCTTCTATTTTGCAGGCACGACCAGCACCAGGAAACAGGAACTGAATTGTCCAATGTGAAGGGCTGAACCCACAATCTCCAGGGAGCTCCCCAGGGTCAGGGATTGTGCTCTGCAGCAGCAGCCCCAAACCAGCCCACCTCCAGCCCCATGGATACCAAGCTCCTTCCCTAACTCCCTGCGGTGCCAGGGAAAACCTACAGTTCTCCCACTTCCAGAGCAGATTCCCAGGGCTGAAGGCTGCTGGGGGCAGGATGCTTTATCACTGGGATGCCCAGCAAAGTGAATGTCCCACAGACGTCACTTTGGGGTGGAGGAGCTGATGCTGGAGCTGTGGGCAGACTGTCTCCTGGGGCAGCTGCATCCAGGAGTGATGTTCAGCCCCACTGACCCCAAGGGATCACCTTGTGTGGCCAGCCCAGATTCTCACAGTGCTGGGAGTGGGATGGACTCGTGCTGGTCCCAGCCGGGAGCTGCCACAGGCTCCAGCGTGGGGCTGTCAGAGGTGCTGCCTTGAGCAGCTACCAAAACTGCTCAGTCTGAGCTGCCCCTTCACGGGCACAGCCGTGGTGGCACCGTGGCACTCTCAACTTTGAGGCAGCAAAGCAGAGGAAATTTGTTATTGGGCGCTGCGATACATCTGGGAAGAGGAAATAAACTTGTTCCACTGGCACAGGTTTCCCAGAGAAGCTGTGGCTGCTCTGTGGAAGTGTCCAAGGCCAGGYTGGACGGGGCTTGGAGCAACCTGCGATAGGGGAAGGTGTCCCTGCCCATGGCAGGTCCCTTCCAACCCAAACCATYCTGGGATTTGATGATTCTACAAAACCCCAAAACTGTCTGGGCTCATGTGAACCTCATGAAGCTCAAYCAGGCCAAGTGCAAGGTCCCGCACCTGGGTCAGGSCAGCCCCAGCACCGGCACAGGCTGGGGGCTGGGTGGGTTGGGAGCAGCCCTGGGAGAAGGACTGGGGGGTGCTGGGGGTGACAAATTGGATGTGACCCGGCCAYGGGCACTGGCAGCCCAGAAACCAACTGTACCTGGGCTGCAGCAGAAGCAGCAGAGGCAGCAGGTCGACCTGACCTGAGAGTCACTTCAAAGGTATTAAGTGGCAGCAAAATAAAACAAGACATTTAATTTCAGAAGTGTTTGCTTGGGGCAGGGGGACACCAAGCTAAGCAATAACCCCCCTTTTGGGTCAGTCTAGAAGAGCTGCTCACAGTGCAGCAGTGTCTCCTGAGCTCAGAGGGCCCCTCCTRTGTGTCACAGCCTGGCCCCATCCCCTCTGTGCCCTCCCTCTGGRTATTTATCCACAGGGATGAGATGYCCCAAGCCTGCTCTGCTCCAGGCTGGGCAGTCCCAGCTCTCAGCCTCATGGCAGAGATGCTCCAGTCCCTCCATCACCYTCATGGGCCTGTGCTGGGCTCTCTCCAGTCTGTCCCTGTCTCCTGTACTGGGCAGCCCAGCTCTGGGCCCAGCACTGCAGGGCTGGCCCCAGCAGTGCAGAGCAGAGGGGAAGGGTCAGTGACACAGCTCCCAGTGCAGCCCAGGACCCCCTGACCCAGGAGCTTTACTCCAGTGCTGCTGTGAGCTCCATCCTCTGTCCCCACAGCTCCTCTTTCCATGTCCAGAGATGCRGGTTTGGAGGCACATGAGAGAGGCAAAGGGTACGGCCGTGCCTGCTGAGAGAGGGTCTGTCCTGCCCGGCAGCCTCCAGGAAGGAAACAGGAACAGCAGAACTTCCCCATGGGAAGGGGCAGGAGGAGATGGAGGGGCTGTGGTGCCCAAGAGAGGGGTTCTGGTTCAGGATCCCRGCTCCCAGGACCAGTCCTACTGGAGGAATCCCAGCCTGTCGTGGGTCCAGTGGCCCAGAGTACGGAGCAGGATCCGCTGCTGGAGGCAGTGGCCCCGAGGGCAGGGCAGCAGCAAACAGCAAGCACAGACAACCACAAATCCAATTTTCCTTGCTAAAAATGCAGATTAAATATCAGAGGGTGGGCAAAGGGTGGAGAGAGTCCTGTCTGGGAGGGGTCAGTACCCTGGGAGGCTGTATGGGGATTCCAGCATTCCCCTGGGGCTCCCAGCATCCCCCTAGGAGTTCCAGCTTCCCCTGCATTTCCAGCATCCCCTGGGGTTCCCAGAATCCCCCTGCATTTCCAGCATCCCCCTGGGGTTCCCAGAATCCCCCTGGGTTTCCAGCATTCCCCCTCAGGCTCTTGCTGGCTGATTGTTGTTCAAATTGCTGAAGTTTAATAGTATTATCATGTCAATGGGCCTGGGCAGGGCTCAGCCCGGACAAGCCCTGGTGGGAAGGRCAGGGAGATGCACCGCAGCCCCTTCCCTGGCCCCTCACCCCAGGGGCTCCTYACTCCCCACCAGCAGGGAGCTCCCTGGCTCCTGTGCCAGGCTGGGCTTGCCCAGGGATTTAGGCTCCCCCCGTGCTGCACTCAGGCACCTAATGGGATTTTTCCAAAGCTGCTTCCACACTACCAGTCCCGGGAGCACAGGCAGGTGGGGGAGTCCAGGGGGCTCATGGCCCAGCCCTAGGCAGGTGTTTGAGCCGAGGGACCATTTCCTGGTTGTCTCAATTCGGCAGAAAACTAAACCAGCCTTTTCCAAGAGGTGGGAGCAAAAGCAGACTGCTCAGGAGGAGAGTCCTGCTCAGGCACTGCAGCTGACACAGACCCTGGGTAGCGCCCAGGGGGCGTCCGGGGGGGGTCTGCGGTGTCACCCACCGGGAAGGGGATGCACAGGGAGCGGAGCGGGCAGGATGAGCCCACCTTGCCCAGGTTCGGAGCGGGCAGGAGCCGGCCTGCTGTGAGGGCTGGAGGGGTCAGGGGATGCTCCCTGCCCTGGGGTGACCCTGCAGAGGGTGRGATGTGCTCCCGGGGCTCCCCACACCTCACCTGTGGTTCACCAGCCTCTGCTGCCCCGGCATTGATGCAGCAGCAGCAGCAGGTTGGGGCACAGTCCCACTCAGGTCATGGAAGATTTAGAAGCAACTAAACAAATGCTTTAAGGAATTATCCTTTTTCTTTTGCTGTTTAATCTCTTATTGCATGATGCAATCTGCTTTTCCCACACCAAAAACCGACSATAAAAGAAGGTTTTTTGCAGCTTTTTTTCAAAACCTGGAGGGATCCTCATCTTTTACCCTGCGAGCAGCAAAGAGGGGAGGGAGAGGAGCCGCAGCACAGCCTGCAGAGGTGGTGGAGCCTGCCTGGGAGGGGGGAGCTGCCCCTGAGCCAGGGTGACATCAAGCCAGGTCTGTGTGGGGACAGGTGGAGCAGAACCCGTGACCCTCAGGGTGGTGCCCAGTAGCACGTGGGGGATGCACACACACACACACACACACACACACGTGTGGAGCTTGGCTTGGCAAGGATGAGCCCAAGAGAGGAATGGACATCCCAAAAAGGACATCCCCAAGGGGACATCCCCAAGACAGGGTCTCTCTGCTGGTGGGGCTCTGGGCTGGCTGCTGGACGGGGCTGTCTTGGCTTCCCATGGTGGCACCTTCTCCATCGCAGGCGCTGGGATGTGGCACCACTGCTCAGAGCAGCTCTTGTCTCTTCTTCCCACTGATGAAGACACTCCTTCAGAGGATCCATGATGGACACATGCCCTCAGGCTCAACTGAGCACCCGGCAGATGGTGATGGTGCAACCTAGCCCCACATCACAGAAAGGCACAGAGAAATCCCGTGCGAGCCACATCCTGGGCCAGCAGCATGTAAATGGAGCAATTTGGTCTCCAAAACTTGAAAGGTGACCTTGGGCTCTGCTGTGGTGGTGGAGAGGCACAGGGAGAGCAGAAGGGCTTCCAGAGATCTTGCCCAGCCCAATGGCCATAGCACAGCGAGGGTCTCACCTGGTGCCTCCTTGCTCACCACCCTKGCTTGGAACACCTTCCTCTGTCACAGGAGTGTTTGCGTGCTGGGCTTCTGATTTCCTACCTGATAAGGACCAAATCAAGCACTGCTGAAACTTGAGGGTGGTCTGAGGTCCCCGGGACTGTCACCCATCCCTGCCCCTGCAGCTCCTGCTCCAAGGCCTGTCCCTGKCTCCTGCCCGCAGACACCAGTAACCCCTCGGGGCTCAGGGACAGGATGCAGCCACGGGGAGAGAGCTTGAGGGGTGCCCCTGGGTAGGTGTCTCTGGGTGGGAGTCTCGAGGTGGGTGTCCCTGGGTGGGTTTCCCCAGGTGGGTATCCCTGTGCAAGTGTCCCTTGGTGGGTGGGTGTCCCCGGATGGGTGTCCTCGGGAGTTGTCCCCAGGTGGGTGTCCCTGAATGGGTGTCCCTAAGACGGTGTCCCTGGGGATGGTGTCCTCAGGTGGGTGTCCCTGGATGGGTATCCCCAGGTGGGTGTCCCCGGGGTTGTTGTCCCCGTGTGGATGTCTCCGGGGGTGCCCTCGGGTGGGTGCCCCCGTGGGGGTACAGCTCCGGGAGGGGTTCCGCGGGGCCGGGCGGGTGCGGGGGCGCCGGGGCTCCCTCCGTCCCTGCCCCTCCCGCCGGGGGCCGTGTCCGGGAGCGGGGCCGAGCCCCATCCTCGCCGCGGGGCCGCTCTGCCGGGGGTGCGCCGGCGCCAGGTACCGGCCGGGGCTCGGCGGGGCGGGGGGGGGGCTCGGCGGGGCGGGGGGGCCCCGGTGCCCGGTGACAGCCGGGGGCGGGCGGGCCGGGGCCGGGGCCGGGGGCGGGGGGCCCGGCGAGTTCCTGCCTCCTCGGGAACAAAGGGAACTCTGTCTCGGCATCTGTCACCGCCGCCCACCCAAAACTTTCCGCCGCGCCCGGCCGCCCGCCCGCCGCCGCGGGACGGCCCCGCACCGGCCCCGGCACCGAGACCCCGGCGCGGCCCATGCGAGCGCCCAGGCGGCGGCGGCGGCCCGGGGGTGAGCGCAAAGATGGATCCCGGGGGGCGCGGGGGGAGCGGGGCGGCCCCCGCCTTTGTGCGGGACGGAGCGGGACGGGCCGCGCCGCCGCCTCCCGAAGTTTGCGGGAGCCGCGGGCGGGGGTCCCGCCCGGCCCCGCCGCAGCCCCGAGTCACGGCGGAGTTTGCCCGGCCGGGGTAGCTCGGGGCCGGCGGCGCAGTGCGGGGCCGGGGCCGCTCTCCGGCTCCTCGCTGCCCCCGCCGCCGGGGGGGCCGGGGCTGCCGCTGCCCCGCTTTGTGTCGGCGGCCCCGGCCCCGCGCTACCTGTTGCGGCCGTAGAGGCTGCGGGGCCCGGCCCCCACCGCCCCGCACCGCCGAGCCCCGGCCCGCGCCGCCGAGCCGAGCCGAGCCGAGCCGAGCCCCCGGCCGTGACAGCCGCCCCCGCCTCCATCCCCGCCGCACAATGACCCCGCGTGGTTCCTCTCCCACTCTCCAGCTCCGGCCTCTTTCTCCTGCTGAGATTGTTTTTGTTTTTAACTTCCCCTCCTCCCACCCCACCCCATGCTTGATTTTTTTTTTTTGCACGCTGCGTTGCCCCCCGAGCCCCGAGTGCCCCCGAGCCCCGAGTGCCCCCGAGCCCCGAGTGCCCCCGAGCCCCGTGCCGTGCGCCGGACTCCTCCGCACCCCCGGGGCTCTGTTCGGTGCCCGCGTTGTCCCACCGGTGCCTGTCGTTTGCCCCCCCCCCCCGGGGAACTCTGCCTCTGGATTCCCCCTCCGGCCGGACCCAGAGGGGGTGAGACCCCCCGTTGGAGGCGGGGGGAGGTCTGAGGGAGGCCCCCTCCCCTCCCCCGACCGGACACCGCCTGATGCTCCSTTTGGTTCCCCCTCTCCAGGCTTCAGCCGGGAGGGACCCGCGGGCAGCTCCACCATGTCGGACAGTGACCCGGGGGACGAGGACGGCGCCACATCCCCCGACCCCTCGCAGTGCAAGAGGAAGAGAAGGGGCAACCTCCCCAAGGAGTCGGTGAAGATCCTTCGGGACTGGCTGTACGAGCACCGCTTCAACGCCTACCCCTCGGAGCAGGAGAAGCTCAGCCTCTCGGGGCAGACCAGCCTCTCCGTGCTGCAGGTAGGAGCCAGCCCCCACGCGCTGGGGACACGGCTGGGGACGCTGCCACGCTGCGTGGGACAGGAGAACCCCACTGAGGATCCCAAAGGACTGGGCACGCTGGGACCACTCGCCATTGAGGGGCAGAGAGGAGGCGAGGGAAGGGATGTTGGGGAAGCAAAACCACCTGCGTGAAGGGGGAGTCTCTTTTGGGGAGACGTCTGAGCCCTGGGGAGCAGCTCTATGGCAGTGCTGGAGCAGAGCACTTTGGCCGGTCCGAAGGTGCAGGGACTGGGGGGGGAACAGGCTGAACAATACCCTGTTGTCAGTAAAAGCTGCACAGGTGGGAGGGTTTTGAGGGTGGTACTTTATCCTGTTCCCCTGGACATCCCCGGCAGAGGCCGCGGCAACCAGCCCCTGCACAAAGAGCTGGGGACWGCCCAGGGGCTGGGCAGGGCCAGGAGTTACACTTAATGATCTTTGTGGATCCCTTCCAGCTCAGGATATTCCGTTATTTTCACCGTCCCAGGAGGCAGAGGCTGGGCTGGGCTCAGCCCTGGTGGGCTGCTAAGTACCTGGGTGGCCCCCTGGCCCCAGCTGTACCAGTTACATTAAGGGGAGCCCAGCTGGGGACTCCTGTCCAGGAGCCCCCTTGTCCTGCTCCTGGCTGTGGGCTGATGTTCCCCTTGTGGCAGCATCGTGGGTGGCCAGGCAGGAGTTGGGGTGAGCAGTGCTTGTCCTTCCTGCTCTGGTGCACTCACTGCCTCTGTTTAGGGGGTCTGAGAGGGCCTGCCTGCAGCTGCTGTCCCCGTGCTCCACGCACAGGCCCAGGCCCCGTCCCCCTCTCCCAGCCTGGCAGGGTGAGAAATGAACAGGGGCTTTGCTCTGTTCTCTGGTTCTGGGGTGCAGTGGGGTGCAGGGGAGCAGGGGAGGGCCAGCAGGTTTGCTCCTCTCCTGGAGCTTCCTGGGCACCTCTGGCTCCTCTCCCTGTGGCTCAGCGYGGTCCTGGCTGGCTGTCCTGGCCCRGACASGGAGTGTGGACAGGGGCTGTCTGCTTCCCCTCTCCTGGCCAGAGAGGCAAACCTGCTCTTTCATTGTAATGTGTTTCTGTAAGTGCTGCCTGTGCCACAGATGTGTGTCCGGCAGCTGCTCCGGGGAGAGGCTGGAGCTCCTGGAAGGGCTCGAGGCAGTGTTKGGGGAGCAGCAACAAGTTTGGGGCTGTGGGAATCTGGGCTTGTCCTGGCGCAGGTTGGCAGGGCAGTGCCTGGCACATGGAGGTTCCCCCAGGGCTTCTGGTGGGACTGGCAGGTGCCCTGAGCCCCGTGGGAGCCAGGAGGGGTTTGGCTCACAGGTGGGCTTGTGTCAAGGTGTGGCCTTAGCGGGTGCCGGCTGTTGTTTGCCCCAGGGGACCCCCACAGCCCTGGTGTGCCCCCGAGGAGGCTGCCCCTATACCCCAGGGCACAGGGTCCCAGCCTGGTGGCATTTCCCAGTGCCAGCTGAGGGCTGACACTGGGATTTCTGCCAGTCTGAGGGGATGCAGCAGGAATCCGTGGGGATGCTCCCTCTGCCTATTGGGGTGGTGGAGTGGGACATCCCATGGTGTGGCCATGGGGTTCAGTCTGTGGTGCTGATCTGACCCCTCCAAGAGCCTCTGGAGTGCAGGGCTCTGCCACAGCCACTGGCCAACCCCCCCAGTTGTTTCTTTGTGCATCCCTCTGTCTGCTCCAGTGGCCTGGGGAGCTGGAGCTGGGCACTGGCAGCCAGGGATCAGGAGAGCAGGAAGCCTTGTGCCTCCCTTGCAGAAATGCCAGAGGTAAGAGAACAGCACCTGCTCCCACTGAGGCTTCCTGGACAGCAGCAGGAAGTGTGCTGTGCCCAGCTGTGCCCTGCTGTGGGATGGATGGGCTTTTCCTCCCTGTGGAGGGGATGCTGCTGTGGCAGTGGTGGGGGGAGAGATGCTGCCCAAAGGGACAGGACGGGGTGTGCTGGTGGAGGGAAAAGGGATGGCCATGATTAAAAACCCAATAAACTGCTTCAGAGCCAGAGCATATCCCAGCTCTGTGACACTGCCTGCTGTCACCAGTGGCTGTGTGTGCCTGTCTYGATGCCACGTTCTCCAACGGGAATTGAGCGACGGAAGGAGCATGTGTTGGGGACAGGCAGGATTGGGGGGGTTCTCAGCACTGAGGAGTTGGGCTTTTTGTTGGGAGTCCATCCCTCTGGTTGGGGGTCACAGTGGTGGATGGCCATGGGATCACAGGATCATGTCAAGGACTAAGGCTTGCAAGGGAGGGGATTTGGAATGGAAAAGGGAGTAAGACTGGTGTATTTGAGGGTTTTAATGCCAAATATTGTCTTAAGGACAAAAACGCGACAACTGAGATCTTGCTGTGATTGAAGTTGTGGCAAGTTCTCTCTCCTTAGGGGAAATATTTTCCATAGCTGTTGATTTAGGAAGGATCAGATGTTTTTTCCCCCTGATTTATTCTAATTGTTTTCTAGGAAGAAGGCAGTTATTTTAACGAAGCATTTTATATAAAGATGCTGAAACAATCCATGGCCAAGGCTGAATGCATGGGGAGGGGCTGCCAGAGGTGCARTCTCTGTGCTGTGCTGATGTTTGGGAGAGCCTTTAGTGTGAGCTGTGACCCCGCTTGTGGGCAGAGGCACGGGAAGGTGTCTGTGCTGCCCCATTCCTGGCCCCGTTAGGGGCTGAGGGGCTGTGGCTCCATCACCTGATGGTTTCGAGGGTTTTCCATCCGTGCTGCTCTCCTGCCATCCATCTGCTCTGGCAGCCTTGGCACTCCCAGTTCACTTTGGCAGCATGTTGGCACCAGCAGCAGTGTGGAAACATGGCTGAGCTCCGGGATGGGTCACCGGGAGAAGGGAAAACTGTCCCCAGCCCGGGGACCTGCAGGATGAGCTCCGGGCTGGTTCTGTGCAATGCCGTGGCCTCTGGCTGGGGGGTGGCAGGAGCTGTGCTTTACCTGCTGGCAGCTGGGCACGGGCAGGTGCTGGGCCCTTGGGGCTGCACTGGGGGCACGGCACTGAGCTCCTCCTTCCCGGGGGGGCAGCTTTGCTCAGGAGCCACCGCAGCTCCTCTGGCCCAGAGGGTGGCTCGGCCCCAGCGCAGCCCGGGCTGTGCCGGTTCCGTGTGCCGCGATGGGGAGCGGGAGCCGTGGGGCACAGTCCCGCGGGGGGTGGCAGGGCCGGGGGGAGCGTTGCACCGCGGGCAGCCGGGACGGGCTGCGGGGAGGAAGGGGCTGCCCCGGGCAGGCGGTGCCAGGCAGGAAGCAGCCGGCGTTGGGGTTTCCGTGGGTGCCGGCGTGGCAACGGGGGGTTCCACTCGCGCCTCTCTGGAGCCCCGCGGGAAGGAGGTGCAGGGCTGGGGGGCACCTGTGGCAGTCGGGGTGCGCGGGAGCCGCTTGCCGGGTCTGGGGGCGCTGCTGCTGGCCTGAGCCGGGGCCGCAGCCCCCCGGCTGACGCCGCCGCGCCCCTCTCTCCTCCCAGATCTGCAACTGGTTCATCAACGCCCGGCGGCGGCTGCTCCCCGACATGCTGCGCAAGGACGGCAAGGACCCCAACCAGTTCACCATCTCCCGCCGCGGGGGCAAAGCCGCCGACGGGGCCGTGCCGCGGGGCGCTGCCGCCGGCCCCGGGGTGCTCGTGGTGCCGCCCGTGGCGGCCGCGGGCGCCTCCAAGGTGCTGTCGGTGTCGGTGTGCCCGCAGGTGCTGTGCCACCCGGCGCGGGCGCTGGCCGTGGTGAGCGCGCACAGCCCCGAGTGGGAGAAGCCCCCCGGCCCCGAGGCCGTGCCCAGGGCGGGCGCGGGGCCCGGCGGCAGCACCCTGAGCCTGCTGGCGCGGGCCGAGGCGGGCAGCCCCACGCCCGGACTCTTCAACACGCCGCCCCCCACGCCCCCCGAGCTCTTCGGGGACGACTTCAGCAGCTTCCAGCTGCTGGTGGAGGTGGCCCTGCAGAAGGCGGCCGAGCTGGAGCGGCAGCGGCAGGGGGGGCAGCCGCCCCTCGCGCCCCACACCGACCCCCCCGGAGCCTCCAAATAGCCCCGGGCCGGGTCCCGCAGGGTGCCCTTCCCCGGGGGGGGCCTGACCCGCCCCGCCTCTGCCTCACCCCGACGGCGCATCCCGGGAGCGGACCCCTGCCTCCCGGGGGCTCTGGTCTCTCTCGGCAGCCAGGGCGGGAGAGGAAGGGCTGTCCCGCCGCACCATCCTCCTGCGGGGAGATGCCCTGGCTGCCGTGGAAGGTGCCCCGGCTGTGCAGGGGACCGGTGTGACCAGACCTTGGCGTTGGCACCGCCCTGTCCCTGCCGTGAGGCCGGAGCGGTCACTGGAGCTCCCCTGGAAAACCTGCTGATTTCTTCCCCTCTCCTGCAAACAAGGGGCCAGCCAGCGCCGTTTCTTCAGGGAGACAGAGAACCTATTTTTTTTAACGTTGGTGTCTATTTTAAGGACTGTGGATGAAGAGCTTTGTCTCCCAAATCTCTGATCTCTTCCCCCTCTCACCTTTCCCCCCCCCCTTTTGTTTTTGGGGAACCTTTCTGTTTCCCGATGCTGGCCAGGGACCCTGCCTTGCCCAGGGAAGGGCAAAGGACAGATGAACTGGAAATCTGGAGTCTGTGACATTTTATGGTGGAAAAAATAGGACCCTCCTCTTCCATTTTAGGGTGTTCTGGATGCTGCCAGTAGAAATCTCTATGGTGCTGTTTAGCAAGTATTTTGTTGAAACATTTTCCCTTTAATTGTGATTTATTACATGATTATTACTTTTTTTCCCCCCCATCTATAAGCGTTTCCACAACTTCCCCGTGTTTCCCTCGAGTTCTTGCTGAAGGAGTGCACGCCGTGCCCGGAGCAGGGAGCGCGCGGCCGAGCCTGGGCAGAGCTGAGACTGTGAATTTTGTACCCGACTTCATTTCCTTTTTTTTTTTTAATAAAACCTTTGGAAAGAGGCGTGGTGCGGGCACGGCCATGTGCGTCCTGCAAGCGCAGCCCGGGGTTCCTGGGAAGCAGCGCCGCAGGGCTGCGCTGGGCAGGCGGAGGATGGAGATGTTGCTCCCTGTCCCCTCCCTCCCGCTCCGCTCTCAAGTGTGGCTGTGCGGTGCTGGGGACCTCTAGTGACAAACTGGCGTGTGCTGGGAGCCGCTGGGCCCCCGGCCTGGCCTGGCTGGGTTTTGGGCTCTGGGGCAGTTTTTGGGCTCTGGGGCTCCGCGGCAGCTCCTGGCTGGGCGTCACTTGCTGTCCCTGGGTGCTGTGCTGGTGCCCTGTGGGGTGGAAGTTCATGAGCTGTGCCCTGTCCCGAGGAACACTAATCCTGTGGGTAATTAGCCGGATGAGTTGATGACTAGAGGGGTAAAGCCACAGGATCTGGAGCTCTGCGGGGCTGGGGGAGCAGCACTGGGGACGATGGGGCTGGAAGAGAAGAGCACTGATTTGGGGGACTGGTGTGTTCCCCCCCCCCCATTTCTTCAGAGGGAAGGTGCCAGGGGAGGGGGGGCTGCGGGAAGGCTTCCCAATAGTGTCCCTCTGGCAGGTGCCCCTTTGCAGTGCTGGAGTGGCACCAGGGCGGGTGGGTGCCCATCCTGTGTCTGTGACCATCCCCTCCCTCACCCCCAGCTCCGTTTCCATGTCCAGCCTCCATGCTTTGTCTCTGTTCTGGGGAAAGCCCTGAATTTTGGGACTCCCTCCTTCTCCTTGTCACCCCACTGCAGCTCTGTCCCTCCCCCTGGGGAGAGAGAGGTTTTCTGGCCTCCTTCCCTCGTCTTGCCCCAGTCAAACCAAAGTGGTTTCCTTCCCCCAGGGCTGTGCCTGTGCCAGGGGCTGGTGCTGCTGCCCTGGGATGGACCAGGAATTATTGGAATTAAATTTATGGAGAGAAAAAAACAAACTACTGTAAATATCTTTTTGTTTGTTTTTCTGTTGTCAAATAAAAGGTTTTTTAGTTTTGGTTGTTTCTTTTAAATCTGAAGTGTGTGTCAGACTGGACTGTCTCATTTGTGGGTGCCTCGCTTGATTCTCCCCTGCCACGAGCCCCCCCAAACACATCCTGACAGAGGCTTGGAGCTCTGAGGGACATTGATGGGGGTGGGAAAAGGGGGCCAGTGCCTGGCATGGGCTGCATSTCGGGGCCAGCCTCAGCCCTTTGCAGCCCCTCACCCCCAGCTTCCCCGGCTGGATGGTGACCCTGGGGCTCTGACCTGGCAGGGACACCTTTCACTATCCCAGTTTGCTCCAAGCCCCGTCCAACCTAGCCTTGGACACTTCCAGGGATCCAGGGGCAGCCACAGCTTCTCTGGGCAACCTGTGCCAGGGCCTCCCCACCCTCACAGGGAAGCATTTCTTCCCATCTAACCCTGCCCTCTGGCAGTGGAAAGCCATTGCCCCTTGTCCTGTCCCTCCATCCCTTGTTCCAAGTCCCTCTCCAGCTCTCCTGGAGCCCCTTTAGGCACTGGAGGGGGCTCTGAAGTCTCGCCGGAGCCTTCTCCTCTCCAGGTGAACACCCCCAGCYCTCCCAGCCTTTCATACTTCTCACACCACTGCCAACCCTGCCCCAGAAATCCCCATGAGTGGGTCAGGCTCCGGGATCCTCCGCTGGCAGCTGCACCCCTATCGCTGGGGCGGGGCAGGTCCGGGCTGTGCCCAAAACAGAGCAAGGAGCGGGGACGGCTGCGCATCCCGAGGGTCCCCGAGCCCCCGGACTTGTGGCCAGAGGCAGCGCGACCCCCCCGCCTGGATCGTGCCGGGAGGGGTGTCCTGGGACGGCCCCTGGGACAGGTCCCTGCCCCGCTCGATGGGGGCACCGGGGGATGCCCGGGCAGAGCGAGCCGAGCCGGGGCCACGGGGTCCCGGGCGGATTCCCGTGGGTTCCCGGGGAACGGGCACTGCGCGGCCGCGGCTGGCCCCGGGGAAGCCCCGGGAAGAGCCGGGAGCGGCTCCTGGCGCTGGGAAAGAGGGGGGCTGCAGCGCCCGGCAGGGAAACGAACACGGGCATGGGACACGGGCACGGACACGGGACAGCGGACACAGGACAGGGGACACAGGTCAGGGACACGAACACGAGACAGGGACACAGGACAGGGGACAGGGACATGGACACGAACACGGGCGTGGGCACGGGACACGGACACGGACATGGACATGGGACACCGGACACAGGACACGGACACGGTACACGGGCAAGGACACTGGACACGGACAAGGACCTGGGACATGGACACGGGAAACGGGACATGGATCCGGGACACAGGACACGGACACGCACACAGCACACGGACACGGAGCAGGGACACCTAGCCCGGATCTCTCTCCCCGCCCGGCTCGGCCTGGCGCTTGGGGGGCGGGACTGACGGGCCCCACGCCCACTGCAAGCCCCGCCCTCTCCCAGCAGCCCCCACGGCCGGCCCCCCCAGCAGCACGTTCCGCGTTGTGATTGGCTGGCAGGGCCGTCATCCCGCCCACGCACCACCCCGGAAGTACTTTTACGCAAGGCCTCACCCCCTGTATCCAGTGAGGGCGGCCATTTTGTTTTACCCGCCATCTTATGGCAGGGCGCAGCCATTTTGTTAAACGTCACGTCGCTCTCTGATTGGCTGGCAGCCACCTCATGACAACACCGCCCCCACGTGACCACAGGCAGCCCCGTGATTGGCTGCCCGCGTCTGTTGAGCTCAGAATAAACACTCGGCTACAAGGCAGGGATATGGAATTATTTATAAAAGGGGTGTCAAATATCTGTAACAAATACTTTTCAGATTTATAAAAGGTGTGTTTAAATATGTATAACACATTTTTCTACTTGTGTTACACATATTTATATATATATGCAGACATAAATATATAAATTTACTTCTGTATTTGTATATGTATTTTAATATATGTAAGTGAATTTAAAATATTGTACAAATTATAATATATTAAAATATATAAAAGTATATAAAAATTACTTAACCTCTACAGCTTTATAAATTCACTTATATATGTTAAAATATATACAAATATGTATTACATAAACACATAAATATTTTGAATGACCCCAGCCCAGCGAGGATTGTTTGACAGCTCCACGAGCAGCAGCTAGGAAGATAAATGATAAATAATAATAAAAAAATTAACCCCCCACATTTCCTTGGTGTTCTCCAGTTCCCTGCCATAGATCCCTAAAATTGCATCCTTACAACCCACCCCAAAACCCAACAGTGCAATCCAATGTCCCTGCCCATGGAATATTTAGGGTTTGAGAAGGCTTCCAGCATCGAGTCCAAGCTGCAGACAAGCCCCACCATGCCCACAAACCCCCATTCCCACTCCACATACCTTTCCAACACCTTCAGGGCCAGGGACTCCAACCCTGCCCTAAGCAGCCCTGACTACCCTTTCCATGAAGAATTTTCCCCCAATATCCAATGTAAGCCTCCCCTGGAGCAACCTGAGGAGGTTTGCCCTCGTCCTGTTCCTTGTCCCCAGGACCAGAGCCTGACCCGCACTTCCAGCCCAATTTGAATCCCAGCACAGCCAAGCTTTGGGAATTTATGGTTGTGGGCAGAGACTCAGAGCAGCGCCCAGGGACACCCCCAGACAGCACACAATGGGCACCAGACGTCATTCAGGATTTCACTTTTATTTATTTTTTGCCTTCTGGATCACCAACACTCTCACTGAAACCTCTGGGATTCCACCTCCACCCCCATGACAGTAGCACACAATCTCCCAACTTGTTCAAACATGTGAAGAGAAAAAAAAAAAATCCCCAGCGAGATCCCTCAGGATGGGACAAAAACCTTCAGTGTGAGAGGGTGGCAAAGAATTGAGGGGTGCCAGCTCTGGTTCCGAGGAGCCAGATCAGAAAGGAGACCTACAAAGGGGAAAAAATGGGCTAAAAAATATTTAGCAATCCTTCCTCTACCCAGAGAGCAGGGAGATAAGGAAAAAATAGTCATCTGCTTACACACAGGGTATATATTTTTACACACACTTGGACACACATCTAGATATAGTACATGTAAAAATATATGCTATACATCTGCCCACCCCCGCAGCGGCGTGGGCAGGATCCGTGTGTAGGAATTACTATACAGGTACTGCTAAGTGTATATGTGCATATGTACACCCCCTCCTCCTGGGCACTGACCCACAGCCAGGAGCCCCCCGCCGCGGCAGTGCCTCTCCCAACCAGCCATCCACGGAAAATGGTGTTAGAACAGGGAGAGGAGGGAAATCAAAGTGATGTGGCTCGTGCTCTGTGGTCCTTCAGCTCCGCTCCCGTGCCCGGAGCGGGGTCGGGCTCTCGGGATCCCCCGCGCCAGATTATTGCACGTTTTGCTTCCGGGCTGCACTTCAACCCCACATTCCACAGCCCCGGCGTCCCCTCCCGCCAACAAACAGAGGATACAACCCCCTGCCCCCCGTGCTCCCCGCCCCAACATCCCCATCCCAAGAACACAAAGCCCAGGAAAGCTGCTGGCTGGAGAGGGCAGCAGGAATACACACCATGGGTGTTCTCTGCGGGGACAGGGGGGTCTGGACACGGGAACCGAAGCCATGCAAAGGGTGGGAGAACGGGAGCAGGAGGAGGGAAAAAGAAAGGATGAGAAGGGCAGAACAGATCTGAGGAGGAGGAAGAACACAGCATGGCAAGTGCTCAAGGCTTCGTGTTTTCTTGTCCTCTTCTTGTAAACAAGCTAATAATTCTCATGAGATAGAACAAGTAAAAAGACTGAAGTTCCAAGTCGAGGGGCTGGAGTTCCCAGGAGTCTGTCCAGTCCATTCAGCGACACCACAGCCGGGGAGAAAACGAGGGGCATTTTTTCTTTTTCCTTTTTCTTTTTTTTTTTTTTTAAATTTTTTTTTTGTTTGCTTTTTTTTTTGTTAAAATCTTCATTACTTAAAGCTGAGAGAGAAAAAAGCCAACTCAGGAGCCCTTTTCAAGGATGGCTCATTGTCTCTAGACTGAATAAATCACACTAGTTTGAGAGAACCTTTTTTTTTCCCATTTAATGACTTATAAAAGCCGCGGGCTGCCCGTGGCCGGGCTCAGAGGCGGGTCTGGGCCTCGGGGACGTAGATCTCGATGCTGTCGGCGCTCTCGGTGGCCGAGTTCTGCCGCACGGACGCCGCGCGCTTGGCCGCCATCAGCCGCTTCCGCGCCTCCTGCCGCTGCTTGTCCGGCTCAGAGCCTTTGTCCCGGCTCAGCTGCGACTTGGACTTGGCCGGCTTCTTTGGCACTGGAGGGGGTGGTTTCTTCTCTTCCTTTAGGGAGACAGTAAGGAAAAACCCACACCTAAAATAAACGTGCACAGCTGGGCGCCGGCTCTGCCCCGGCGGGGCCTCGCGGGAGGGACTGAGATGGTGTCTGGGAGAGCGGCTCTGGAGAGAGACACCTCTCAATATCAGCTGCCYCAGTTTCTAGAGATGAGCCGTTTGGCATTTCATGGGGTCACAGAATGTCCTGAGCTGGAATGGACTCTCAAGGATCATGGAGTCACAGAATGGTCTGGTTGGGAGATCATCCAGTTCCACCCCCTGCCACAGACACCTTCCACTGGACCCTGKCCAACCTGGCCTTGGACACTTCCAAGGGATGGGGAGTCCACCATCTAGAGGTTGCTGATCCACCACCAGGATCATCCAGTCCAGCTCCTGGTCCTGCCCAGGACACCCCAACAATCCCACCCTGTGCCTGAGAGTGTTGTCCAAATGCTCCTGGAGCTCTGGCAGCCTTGGGAATGTGACCATTCCCTGGGGAGCCTGTTCAGTGCCCCACCACCCTCTGGGGAAGAATCTGTTTCTGAGATCCAGCCTAAACCTCTCCTGACACAGCTCCATGCAGCTTCCATGGTACAGGGCCATTTCTCGAGTGGCCTGGAGGTCACAGACAGTGTCTGGTCCAGCTGTAGGTCAGAGCACAGCACAGGCAGCAGGAAGACCCAACTAGATGTGGAACCACAAAATAATAAGCCACCCTGCCCTGAGCCACAGTCCTCCCTACCCTTACCTGCAGAGCCAGGGACACCACCTCTTCTGCATTTTCCTTAGGTTCCAGTTGTTTTTACATTACTTAGGCACTGGAGTAGTTAAACCCATCCACACAGTGCTGGGAACGCTGGAGGCCCCTGCACCACTGCTTTAAGCACACATCACTGCTCACCACCCCGGGCTCTCTCCACCCAACACCTCTTCCCCTTGTCCAAAACTGTCCCCACTATTACTCAAGAGGAATGGCCTCGGTGCCTTGCAAGTCTGTGAGATTACACAAGTGCAGGATGGCAAAAGCCCTCGAGAGCATCTGTTTGCAGACAAAACCAGACCTCAGATACCCCAGATGGGTACAAAGTGCTCTGGCCACCCCCCAGTGTGCCCCACTCACCTTTCTCTCCGGTGTCTCTGCCAATTGCCAGCTATTAGCTTTGAGGTGGTACAGCTCGTCAAACTTCATGCTGATGTCTTCAATGGACAGCTGGAGAAGATCCCAAAATCCAGCCAGGTCCTGGGCTGTGGGTCTGGGATTGGCGTTAGGGTTCTAGCAGGGGAAGCATTAAAAAACCCTTTCAGAAAGAACACACCCAGCAGAGCAGAGTGCACAGCATATTCACCCCTTTTATGTCTGCCTGCAACCAAACCCAGCAAGAACCCACAGGAGACACCAGCCCTAAACATGGACACAAAGCCATCATTTACAGCCCAAATAATTTCTGCCAAGCTCATGAAGCAGGTCAGGACTGCACTTCTCCCACAGCAGAGTAATCCTGAACCAAACACTCTCTGCTGGCACTAACCCTGCAGCAGGAACCTCCAACAGCAGGTGTCCAGCATGGGAACCAGAGCCACAATACTGGTTTCTTACAGAGATCTTGATTTCAGGTTTTTACTGAAATAATGGAAATGGGGACTCAGCTCTGATRCCTGGATTTGCAGCACTCCAAGGAGCCAAACTGAGCTTTCACGAGCAGAATTATTTTGCTGCATTTCCCCCCAAAACAACCTGAAAGCATCAGTACTTCTCAGGCTGGGTTCAAAAATTTTAAGTAGCTTAAGTTTCTTCCAAGAACAGGATTTTCCCAGTTCCCAGACAGCTGAACCACCACTGTAGGCCCTGGAAAGCATGGATCAGATCTGAGCAGCTCACACAAAGCTCTGCTGGTGCTGCTGCTCAGCTGGGATCAGCACTTTACCTCCTCCTTCTCCTCAAGTCCCTCTATGATTATTTGACATGTAAAGGGGAATTCACCTCTGAGAACGTTTGCAAAATCCATATTCCCATAAAGCTTGAGGGGAAAACCAAACCACAGATGCCATCAATCCCCATTAGCCCTGGTCAGCTCCGAGCAAGGGCAAACCCCTGCATCCCCTTTCAGAGATCAATTCCCAGTGCTGAGTGACCTGGGGACAGTCCTGTGGGGACAGTGTCACCAGCCACACACGCAAAGGGAGCGTGTTTGGTCAAGAGCAGACTTTTCAAACAGTCCCCCCCTATTTTGCCAGACCTCAGGGGTTCACCTCAAAAAGCCCCTCAGAAGCAAGAGACACCTGTGTGCTAAGCCAGCCCTCCCCCAGCCTGGCACTGGCTTTGTTTCCCCAGGAACAGCAGCCTGTTAACACCTGACCATGTCCCTGTAGTGCTGCTGAAAGAGGCATCCTCTTAGAAACCAGGAGAAACACATTCAGACTCACCAAGTTTTGTTCACAGAGGCCGTGGAACTGCTGGAACTTCTGTGACATTAGTAACTGTGCACTGCCCACTGCACTCAGGACTTTTCCTAAGACTGTGGGGGAGGACAAAAAGAAAAGGAAAAGACCTGAGTTGAACAGACTATGAATTGCAGAAACGAACTACAGTGTTTCCGGAACAAGAAACACTCGACGCATCAGAAAAGGAGTTTCAGAGATCCTCTAGGCACTAACTGCTCTCAGGAACAAGACATTTTGAAACAACATTTTTCTACCATCTATTATTGCTCCTTCTGGCAGGCCAAACGCAGACCTGGCTGAGGTCATGACAACACCCATGCGGGCAGAGAGCTCCTTAAACTGCCCTCAGCCGCTTTGAGAAGCCACCAGGATCACCTCACTGCTGGCACCTGCTTACAGATCCCACCCAGCTCTCCCAGCCCTGCACAAGGGAAAGGTGGCACCAGGACCTGTCTCCAGCCCCCCTGTACCAGCAGGGATTAACACACGGCCAGGGCTTTTAGCACCCAGGACTTCATGCTGTTCTTAATGGGTTTTCCAAGCAGCCTCTGGGCATGGACACGTTCCTCTGCTCATCAGTGAACCTCCCAGAGGCAGGTTCAGAGCCCCACGTGCCTGCAGCTGCATCACCAACAGGGACCACCCGAGTCCTGCTCTGCTGCTGCCCCTGGGCCTGCTCGGAGTGTTGGGAGATCCTGGTGGGACGAGTATGAGCTGGGCTCTCTCAGCCAGCAAGGTTTTGGTTACACAGTCCAGCAGCCTGTTCCTGGCAGTCACAGGAACAATGCCATGCAGGCCTTGCTGTCTCTCCTTGCCACAGGTCAAGCCAGGCCAGCCCCGAGGCAGGGAGATCCCTGGCACAGCCTGTGCTCCTGGCAGCCAGGGCAGCACCTCAGGGAATCGGATTAGGGATCAGCTCCCAGAGCCCCAGCAATGACACTGAGCTAAAACTGAGCCTCACCTTTGTTTCACCTTTCTCAGGTACTAAAAACATCAAAACCTGACTCCACACAAAGATCCTGCCCTCTGCAGCCTTGTCACCCACTCCTGTCACTCTGTATGCACCAAAGGCATGATCCCCACTGCAAAAAGCCTAGGTTTTGCCAAGTCATTTGAAAATAAAGGAACAAGCCCAACTGGTACTGAACGCAATAAAATCAATTTGCCTTGTGTTCCCTGTTCCTGCTTTTGCTGTATCCAGCACCACAAATTCAGTGAGGCTTTCCCACATGAAGAAACCTCCTCTTCGCTATAAAGACAAGTTCATCAACTGAACTGAGCAAACAAGCTCAGAAGTCCTGTTCCTTCTGCCCCATTGCCAGCTAAGCTTTCTCCTGCCTGTTCGAGAGTAATGGGTGAGGCCAGAAGAGATCTCACAGCCTCCCTGAAAGCTTTTTCCATTTAACCTTTTTTAAGATTAAATCCATTTAAGCTTTTAGCAGTTTTGAGTGGTCAGAAGCTGTACCATGCCCTGCATGTCTTTTACGCTGCATCGCAGCATTATTTCTTACTCCATTTGCACAGGAAGTTACCTCACCCTTTCCAAGGAAGAAGCATTCCTCGTCCCATCCTCATCTCCATGCTGTCACTCTGTGGGCTATCAGCAGTTTCAGAGTGTCCCAGAATGGTTTGGGTTGAAGGGACCTCAAATCTCATCTCATTCCACCCTGCTATGGGCAGGGACACCTTCTACCAGACCAGGTTGCTCCAAGCCCCATCCAACATGTCCTGGAGCACTTCCAGGGACAGGGCAGCCACAGTTGAACTGACCCGATACGCAGCTCCAACCCCTTCCGAGGGAGGAGCTGCCAGGCTGCTCCAGCTCAGAGGCTGCCCACACCCACCTTCCTCAGAGAGATTGTTCTCTTTGGTCTCCTGGTCCATCTGGCGGCACCAGCCCTCCAGGCGCTCGGTCTCGGCCTGCAGCAGCTTCAGGAACCAGAAGCCGTCCCTGCGGCAGGGCCCCGCCTGCGCCGGCTCCGACGGCGACGTGGATGAGCTCTCGAGCCAGGGGTCAGGAGGAGGGAGAGAAGAAGGCTCCAGGGCCGGGTCGTTGTTTTCTCCATAGGAGAGGTTTCTCTTAATCTGTGAGGGCTTGGCTGGTTGCCTGGTGGAGGCATCAACACCAACGGAGTTGTTGTGCTGGGGGCACTCAGCGAGGCTTCTCTCAGATGATTTACAGCTGGAGTTGTTGGGCTCCTGCGTGTCAGAGTCTGTGTCCTGTTTGGAGGACATGCTGCGAGAGTGGCTGTTTCTGCAGAGATCAAAAGCCATCGTTCAATAGCAGAGCTCGGCCYGGCCGGCCTCCCACACCGACGGCAAAATCCATTTGGGTTATGGCCACAGCGGAGCCTCTCCCTGCCCCTCCTCACACACAGACACACCACACACTCAGACAGACAGAATTATAAGGTTGCCTGCTTACTGCAATCGGCCGTTCAGACGAGAGGGCTGACGCACATCTATAATTACAGCTTGGAATTTTTTTACTTTTTATTTAATTTCAAGCTCCCATTGATTTGGCTGTTAGAGAACAAGTGCTTTTTGCAGTGGGTGTGTGCTGTGGAGGAAGAGCTCTCCGTGGGCCCCATTCAACACCACTCACTGGCACAAAGCAGGGAAGAAGGTCTAGGCAGAAGTGGGGGAGGCACAATTTAAAATAAAAAGAAACTGCACAAGCTTGCGTCTCACTTACCGCCACTCGTCCTCTACCTGTACCCCGATGGACTGGAATTTGGTGGCTGGTGGAGGAGGCTCCTCTTTTGCCACTGGCTGAAGGCAGTCAACCTTATTAAACAAAAAAAAATACAGACAAAAACAGACACAAGAACTTGCGGCTGGAGTTCACGTTAGTGGACCAGGAGTGTGCACACACACRGCATGTTGACACCACACTAAGGAGAGGCACGGGGCTACTGCTCAGCTCTGCTCCCCCCTCAGGATCAGGGCTGYGTCCTGCCAGGCTGCTGCCACTCCCTGTGCCAAGAGCTCTGGGCTCTGCATGGCCGGGGCTGTGTCCCCGCGCCTGTGGCGTCCCACACAGGCCAGGGCCACGGCACTCACCGGAGGACAGCGAGCCGATTGGGACTGACAGCAAAGCCTCTCTCCCAGGGATTGACACCCTCCATGGCTCTGGATAAGAGGGTTAGAAGGTTTTAGGAAAGAAATCCAGGTGGCTTGGGAACCAGCTCAGAAAAGGAAGAGGGGAGGAAGGCAGTTGGCCTCTGCAATGTGTTCTCTCCCCTCGCTGCCCTTTCAGGTGTTCTGCCCCACCAGCCCTGCAGAGAGGCCTTCACTGTCACCTGTACTGAACTGGCCTGGCTGTAAAGCTGATGGAGAACTTGTTCAGCACACACAGAGCAGCTCAAAGCTCAGATCCTGTATTTGGAGCTACCCAAGTTCCCCTCTGCAGGTAACAGCCCTGAACCAGCACAGAACCAGAGCTTGCAGCCACCTGTAACTGAGAGACTTGTCCCAGAGGAGGGCACAGCTCCAGAGAATGCAGTTTTGGTGACTAAAGCATGGATTTACACTACTCACTGGGTTCTCATTTGACTGTGTAATCAACAGGTCATTTCCATCGATTCCCACAGAGTYAAGTGCTTCCAGCAAAGGAAGCACCAACCTGCTGGGAACACTGGACAGCAAGGAATTGCTCCCTCCTGCCTGCAGCCCTGGGACTATTTGGCATTGCAGCAGCCACATGGATGTCAAGCAGAAGGGCCCACCTCTCAGGGGAAAATTGTCCCTAGAACCACGGTGGACAAGGATCAGACTGATGGGAAGGAATACAGAGTACAGAACACAGGCAGACCAGCAGCAAAAGGCCTCTTCAGAGGAACTCACCCAGTTAACATGGTCCCTCTGCTTTAGGAAACATTTTAAATTAAAAGAACAGTCCTTTCTGGGCTGTTAAGGGAAGGTGCTGCTGTCTCTCACCCCGGGAACACAGGCAGCTATTCTGACAAGGCAGTGAGTGTTTCTTGCTACTCTGAGTGAGCTCAGATGCACACCTGGTCACAGAAAAGGCACACGCTAAATGGACAGGGTAAGGACATTCCTTGGGACAAAGGAGAACAAACTATTCCATACTTGTATTCCTATAGACGACAGCTTTCTTTTGGGGATATTCTCCACTTTAGGCTCTTCGTTAGTCAGAGTCCCTTTGTCACTTTTCAAAGTTGCATTTTTCTGAGGTAACTCTGGAGTGTCTCTGGCCGGAGTCACAACGCTGCCCCTGGTCACGCTGGGTGTCCTGGTGCTGTCCAAGCTGTCCGAGGAATTGCTGAGCCCCGACTGGCTGGTCACCTCGCTCTTGTGGTCCTGGCTGTCCAGGTAGGTGTCCTGCGCCGACTCAGTGCTGCTCTGCACAGTGACAGAGATGAACGGCTTGGATGTGGTCCGAGGTGGGACGGGAGGTGGAGTCTTTTTATATGCCACTAGGCATGATGAACCTGCAGGGGTGGAGGGGGAGAAGGGAGAATGCAGGAGACAGGTCGGAGAGAAAGAGGTACAGTGAAAGAGAAAGAAAAAGCAGGTCAGTCACGACATCCAGGAGGAGCCTCCGGGCAGCAGCTGGAGGCAGAGGTGCAGAACCAGCCCACAGGCAGCAGCTCACACTGGGGACCCACACCAAAGCATAGGGGAAGCGAAGGCAGAGCCAGAGCTAGCTTGCAAAAGAAGTCAAAAGGAATACCATGATGCGTGGAAATCTGGAAATGGAGAAGAGGGATAGAAAAGCCTCCCAAGAATGCTACAGGGTTTGGCAGGTCTAAGTCTTCACAGTGGGGAAATATTCTTTGGCTAAACCCTATGTTTTAGTGTCCTAGTACAGCCAAGTGTCCCAGCTCTTTGTCCCATCAGTTGACAAGTTTCAGTGTCTGGATCAGGGTGATGGTTTTTCCTATAAAAACGGAAAGAAGTCATAAAATTTGTTAGATGCTGATGGCAGGAACACATGTTTGAAGCCCCTGACAAGCCCAGCTGCTCCACGCCAGAGGAAAAGACACTGTCTGGACCCAACAGCCCGAGAGTGGCGAGGCTGCTACTCCAYGGCCCCAGATCCAATGGAAGCAAGGCTGGAGATGTGTGTCCAGCAGGCACAGAGCTCACATATCCCACATGTATGGATAGACACGTGGCTGGCCACATGAACCAGGAGCACTCACATGGACCCRGACAGCAGCCACAGCCCTGTCCTGCTGGACAGGATGGAAGTCCATCAGTGAAAACCCATGTAAAATCCATGTGGATCCTGCAGCAGCCATGTTTAGGCCCTCAGTCTGCCCAGGATATATAAGGCCCTGATGCCACAGTCCCACTCCAGCTGCTGGAGGAGCTCAGGAGGGTGTGAAACTGCTTCCCACATGCCCCAGGGAGCTCACACAGGGCACCTCACACAAGTTTTGATGTTTCAGGATAATTTCCCTGCACAGTTTTAGCACAGTTAACTGAGAGCTACCAAACGAACCTGATCTAAATGGATTGCAGGTATGGGTGACTGAGCTCCTGTTCCTGCCCAGGCAGGAGCCTGTGCCCACAGTGGAGCCTGAGCACACTTGGGGGTCCATCCAGGAAGGAGATCTCAGCCGCCTCACCATTTCCAACGGGTCCAGAGCCAGTCCCAAGCATCCCTGGGAGCCACATTCTCTGTGGGACAACAGCACAGCTACCCACTGTGCCTTACTGATAGTATGTGGACATTACACATCCTGATATTTACCATATTAACAGCCAAAGCTCCACTTCAGAGGGGGAACTAAAAGGCAGGGATTACAGAGGAGGAGATCTGTGCTTCCAACAGCATTTCCRTGCCCAGAGATGCTGAGCAGCACCGTAACAACATCATAATGGTACTGCTGGCACAGGAGGAACAAGAGGCCTGTGCAGGGCTGCCAACAGCCTGGATCTCCACAGGAGCTCAGAAAACACCAAATGCATTCCAGTTCCCCCAGGCCAACACTACACCAAGTCCAGCACAAACTGAGCAGTGTCCTGATGGCAGGAAAGCAGGACCCACCCCATCATCCTCCGACTCACATGGGTGAGGGCTGCCCACAGTCCCCCTGCCAGGGCTGCCTGACCTGAGCACCATCTCCAGCAGCAATTCCTAGGCCCAGTCTCATGGCCTGTCTAGCACAGCCCATCCCACTGGGGCAGTGTAGGGGTAACCTGACCAGAGCCATGGCAGAGGCACCCCTGGATAAGCTGTGCCTACACCCCAAAACAACAGGTTGCTCATGTCACTGCACCAGGGCTACAGCAGCCACTGGCCAGCGCAAGCCAGAGCCACCCAAATCGGCAGTGGTGGCAGCACGTCACATGTCCCTTCAGTTCAATACCCCCACATGGCCCCTGTCCTCCCCCAGRGACAGTGCCCAGGGTCCCCTGCCAGCCACAGCCCCCGAGACACCACCCTGCTCGGAGCTGGACTGGCTGTAGCACTTGGTAGCTTGGCTGGCACAGCCACTACGAGCTCAGCTCAGCTCTCCCAGCTGCTGTGGCCACCACCAGGGCTGAGCCTGGGGAAGGGGAATCGATGGCTGTGTGACATCGAACAGCCTGGCCAGGACAAACACAGGGGAGGCACAGCAGCACAGAGAGCTTCTGGGGGAGATCAGTGATGTCCAGGGTCAGCCAGCCAGACCCAACGTCATTCTCCACCTACCAACAGACAGCACGAGCACTGTTTGTGCTGCTCTGTTAAAGGGGGAAACCACAGCAGCCCCTTGGCTTGTTCCTGTATTCCCTTCGTGCCATCCAGCGAGGCTGAAGGGCAGCACAGGCTTTGCTGGAAGGGAAACACCCAGGTCCAACAAAACACACCCCATTCATGTACCTGTGGGTCAGAGGGTGGACTACATGAGCTACAAAAGTAAGTCTCAGGCACTAAGGAACATTGCAAATGACGAACACAAAAGGATCAACAGCTTTGAAGAACTGGGGATGCATTAATTAATGCAACTGCAAATTAACCCCACTGAAGTCCTCTGCAACCATAAACCAGGACTTCTGACTGCCCAGCAAACCCAGAAATCAAACCTTCCCTAAGATGGGTTTCAAAAGCCAAAGTCCAAAGCAAGCCCACCTAGACCAGTCTGCCCTTGGCCCTCAACACAACGCTGAACTAAGGTTCAGTGCTTCTTGCATCTGTGGGAAGAGACAAATCCTGAGGAAGACAAGAACATCCTAGTGTTTCCATAGGAGATGCAGGCAGCATTCCCTCCTGGCTCTGAGGCCAATCCCACCAGCCAGGAGCATTCCAGTTGCTTGACTTACCCCTCCAAAGGGCTACAGCTCAGCAGGATCTCCTCTGGAGTTGCTGAGGTCACAGACTATTACATTTTAAAATCAGCTTGTGCTGCAATGTGGAACTACAATCCCTATGGGCACTGGAGCAGGACCTTACTCTGCAGGACCATCAGCCACGCTCCAAAAGGTTGTGGAACAACAGGAGAACTTGGAAGTCGTGCTTAAGCTTCCAGCTTTGCAGAACTAGGCTCTTCCTGCTCACAGGATCTCCTAAGGCTTATTTCAGGAAGCTGTTGGAATCCACAGCGTGCAGTGGATGATTGATTTTGGGGAGGAGGTTKGTTTATGRTCTTCCTTCTGTAATTATTTTTAGAAAGCAGCATGTTTCCAAACTAGCACCTTGCACCTGCCCTCAGGGGCTTGGGCAATCCCCAGGAAGAGGAGCTGTGTTTGCAGAGCCTTACACTGGAGGGTCCTCTGGACCCTCAAAAACCAGCTRGGCACACTGGGATCCTCTCCCTCTACTTCCAGGGGCTTTTGCTTCTTGGAAGACTAAAAGTAGAGTCATAAGAGAATAGTAAATCCAGCCCCTGTTCCCACCCCACCAGGCTGGTACCTGCTCAGCACCTGGTAGCACCACCAGGATCACAGCCAAGGTATTTGGGGTCAGATTTAAGTACCATAATTGCCCTCAAGTGTGTCTGGCCTGAAGTGCCAGTGTTCCACTGCTATTGCTGATTCAATACAGCCTGGTGACACTTYCAATCATTCCAGGAACTTCAAGGACCTACTCAAACCATCCTTATTTCTGTTAAATCACCTCAAAGGGCCACAGTGAAGGCAAGTTCCCCTGCCCTCAAACATCAGCAGGGCTGGCCGCTATCCCTGTCCTGCTCTTGCATCCCCCTTTCTCCATGGAAAGGGCTGGAGGAACGACCTCGTTTCCTCACGTATAAAGCAGAACACTCTGAAATAATCTCTGCTACAAGACAAGCTCATTTGCCTTTTAAAYAAAACAACCATAGAATCATCTTGCAGCAAATGGCATCAGTGGCATTATCCCCTCGGAGATCCCAGCTGCAGGGCTGTGGGCTGGCCTTTGCCACAGGGTCTCCCAGCTGGAAGGAGCTGCTTTTGGAGGCAGTTTGCAATAGCAGAGGGAACTGAAGCAGCTGCATTCCAAGCGATCTGACCTCTGATTTTCATCAGCTCAAGGAACACTTCAAGGTTGGAGCTGTAATGAACKGAGGATGTTTTACTTGTAAAGAGTCCAAGCGAAAGTGAGCCCCAGTGAAAATTGCTGCTGAAGACAATACGAACGCTTGTTGATTTTATGGTTCACAACAAGCACTTCAGACCTGATTTTTCTCCTAAAGCAAATTGTTTCTGGTTTTGTACAGCCATGGCCACAGCACACAGGCCTCCTTGACCCTGTATTTGGCCTCTAGAGAAGCTATTTTGGGTATTCTGCAGACTGAAGGTCAAGATACCTGCACCACTTAGAGACACAGCTGAGAAAGCTACCCAAATTTTGTTAGTCCACAGGAAAATCATAGAAGTCAGAAATGATAAAGGGTGGGGTTGGAGGGACCTTAAAGCTCATCTCAGCCCACCCCCTGCCATGGGCAGGGACACCTTCCACTATCCCAGGCTGCTCCAAGCCCCATCCAACCTGGCCTTGGACACTTCCAKGGGTAGGGCAGCCACACCTTCTCCGGGCACCCTGTGCCAGGGCCTCCCCACCCTCACAGGATGATTTTCATCCTAGTATCTAATTTAAATCTCTCCTCTTTTGCTTTAAAACCACTTCCCCTTGTCCTATCACTATCTGCCCATGTGAAAAGTCACATGGCTCCCATATATTTCCATCTAGACAGGATGGGAAATGCCTGTGAAGATGGCACCTCTTGCTCTGACAGAACGACTGCCTTTAGAGCGCTGGCGTTTTACAAGAAGTCTGAGAGTGGTTAAACAAAATGACTCCTGGAAAGCAAAGTCAAGTGACTGCCTTTGTTCAGAGAGGCAGTTTATGGAAATGCTATAAATACCTCCTGCCTCAATGTTCTCCTTTCATAAATCTTGGTAGCAGTGATCTTTGAAAAACTAAAAATCTCTCCTTGATACTGCACAGGGTAACAGACACCTGATGGTGACCGTGAGTGGGCTGTGGGGGCCAGGGGAGGGCCGTGGGCTCTCCTGCCAGTCCTCACTCCAAGCTGCAGTGACCCCAACAGCAGCAGCATCCTGGAGCAAGCAGCTCCTCACAGCACAGCCCAAACCATGTGCCACCTCCGTAGTGGTGCCCATGGAGCCGTGCAGTGACCAGCCCAGCAGAGCCCWCTCAGATAATGCAGAGGAACACTATTAACCCTTCACCAGCTGTTTGTGCTTGCAACAGAGCCCATAAACAGCCAGGCTGTGCCTGTGAGTCAGAGGACAGAGCATTCCCCAGGAGCTCCTCCCAGGCAGCAGCACCAGGGAAGAGCCCTCTCCCCTGTCACGACAGCCCTGCACAAACCTGGCCCAGACACCCAAATCACCTTGAGTGCTTCTGAAGGAGGTAAGAGGAGAAATTCAACATTGCCCTTGTTATTGCCTTACCCACCCTCAGCTTTTGGCCTCAGCATGGCTCAGGCATGGCTGGAGTGACAGCTGGGACAAGGGGAGCACAGCAGGCTTGTCACTTCCCCCACCACACAGTCCTCTTGTTCCCAGGACAGACAGCCAGGCCCTGGGCTGTGTGCCGGGGGACACCCTCAGCCCAGCCCCAGAGTACAGGCAGAGGCAGGAGCATCCCAGCAGTGTAGGGAGCAAAGGGCAGCTGGGTCTGCAGCAGGGCCCAAGGAGAGGTGAGGGGGCAGCAGGCTGGGGTCACACCCTGACACTCCAAGGCAGGAGTGTCACTCCCACCACTGCAGCTATGGAAGATGAGCAGCTCTCCCTYGGAGTTGCACCCCACTCACTCCTCCTGACCCAAACAGCCAAGTAGCCATGGAAAGTGGCTACTTCCCCTTGAACAGCATCAGCTCACTCATGAGATAAGCACAGAGAGGGGAGATGCCCTTCCTAAGGCGCACCACTGCTCCCACACAGGCTCCTCTGGGAGCAGCCTCCGTCCAGCCCCCACAYGTGCCTGACCCTCACTCCAGCTGCCCCTTGGCACAGCCTGTACCAGGTTTGCAGGCTGCATTTCAGCAATCTGGCGCTTTGTTACAGAAAGAAGTAACTTCTTAGCTTTAAGCAAACACCTCCTCTCTCAAAGCCCCCCCAGAGCCGCCAGAGAGGCTGTCACAGCACCAGACAGGTCTTTGCTGCCCAGCTGGGAAACACTTCCAAGTGCTGGCCCAGCGAGCACAAAGCTGTTAGAGATTTGTTACMTTTTCTCCTGCTCAGGTCCAGCACACCCTGGTCACAGCACTCCTGCACATCCCAAAGGCTCTGCTAGCAGGACAGAATTTTATCACCCACGTATCCATCTGGTACTTGGTGTGAGGAAAAAAGGGACTGCCCTGCACCTGCCTGACCAGTGCCAAGTACAGCAAGTTCCAGCATACCACTGAAATGAAAGAACTGGACATATCTGCAGAAAAAGGACCTCAGACTCAAGGGAACATGTCTCAAATGCTGCAGTCAGAAGCAAAAAGAGAAGCAAAGAGCTCTCTCTGAACATCAGCTGTGTGTTTGTGGACTAACAGTAGAGCTCTCATCCAGAAATGCACCACAAAATGCTCTGTACAACCACTTGTGTTCGCTGGTCACCCGTGACTGAGATGCCCTTAGGGAGAGCTGCAGCCCTGGTTCCCTCAGAGCCACCAGGCAGGGGCACCAGGGACTGCCCGGGGCAGGCACAGGGACACTCAGGGCTGCACGAGCCCCAGCAGCCAGTTCTGATCACAGACCCAGTCCCTGCCCTTTGGGAGGGGGAGCAGGAACATTGAATCAGAGAAGGAAAGGCTGAGGGCTGTGATCTCTTTACATGTGGGACTTYGGATTTTTCAATGTACCAGAAGTTTAAGTGTCACGTAGATGCTCCAATTTGGAATTCCTGAGCAGAGGAATGAAAACAAGCACTGATACAYTGACAACTATTACACTGGGAAGGCAAGACAGGCTGCTTTTTAAAAAAAAAAAGCCACTTGTAGGTCACAAATTTAAGAGGCACAAAGCAGYAGAAGACACCCCCCAAGAATGCTGGGGGTTAAAAATAGGGTACCTCACACTGCTGGCTCCTGACAGATCTGGTGATCCCTCCTTTCAGCACAGCCTGCTGCAGAGTCAGCAGGGACACAGCAGATGTTGCAGGAATGCCAGCCACAGGCACTCCCAAACCCAGCTGCAGCAGCTGACACTGGGGCTGCTCTGTGTGTTACAGGAGACACTGGGATTTCTCCCCACCCACCCCAAAGTGATTGTGACGGGTTTTAAAGCGAGTTGAGGCTGTGGTGAGCAGCTCCACCCTGCTCCAGCTCACATCCAGCAAGTGTCCGTCTGTCCTGGGGGCTCAGACACGTCTCCAACCCAGCCAGCATCCAAAAGCAGCATTCCCTGCCTCTCCCTGCCCGAGGGGTTAATTCATTAACAACCACGAAGGTCCCCAAACCAAACCATTCTGCCTCAGGAAGCYACTGACAGGGAAGAAAAAAGCCATGAGCACGGTCCCAGAAGGAGCAGAACTGCATCTCTGATGGGTGGGCTGCCTGACCCCAGGGAAGGGGTCCTTTGCCAGCTCACTGCCCATTAGTGCTGGCACACACCTTTTCCCACTGAGGGGCTGAAGTGAAGGGATGGTCCATCAGATCACTGCTCCTTTGCTCAGGATGTGCTTATCCCCTCAAAACCCCTTACGAATGAGGGCTGGTGCTTGGGGGGGCTCAACACACCAAAGAGGTGAAGTAGCAGAGTTCAAGGGAGCCCCGGGATCTCTTATCAACAGCCACACTCCTGGTGCCCCCCAGCCCAGGGCCCTGTGCCAGTAACGCAGCAGCAGAGTCCCCAGCAGCACACGGACTGTCCTGCCAGTGGGCACAAGGGAGTCACAGTGACTCCTCCTGCTGCCAGATCCTGCCTGGCCCCTCCAGCACAGCCAGGGCTRCCAGAGCAGCCCACCCAGGCATGGCCACAACAGCCCTTCCCCAGCCAGACCGCTGGCCACGGGCACCCTGCGGCACAGGACAGCGAGCAGAGGCCATGCRAGAAGTGCCAGCGGAATTCCAATGCCACGGCAGGTTTTACAGGAGTGGAAGGCTCTGGGCAACAGGAGCCCAGCTGGGCTTTAAGGCCACACCATTTCTCCCCACTGGCCTTAGTGCAGGGGGTACAGAAATGGGGTCCCACAGTGCCAAGRACCATCAGGCCATGAGAGCTGGCGGGACTCGCTGCATCACCAGCAGTGTGGCAGCCTGTCTGTGGCACAGAACCCCCCCGGAGCACCCCCTCGCCTCGGGATCCCCCCACTCCCAGCTCCAGGGGGCTCTGACCCCAGCCTGAGGAGCACAAAGCAGGTCCCTGGCTGCAGCAGAGTGGGGATGCCAGGCTGGAGGGGTTGAAACCTTTCTGTGCACACTTCAACAGGGAACAGGRAACACAGGGAACCCACACAGCTACTCTCCCTGCCCCCGGAGAAGGCAGGAAGGCCTGCAGATACCCTGCCTACACATCTGGGCCACACAGCAGCCAGTCCTCTTCAGAGGGTTATCAGGAAGGGGCTGAGCTCTGGACCGTGTGTGCCACAGAGGATTTCCAGAGACGGCAGGCACTTCCATCAGCCCTGGCACTGGAACAGGTCACATGGACTTWCCTGCAGCCAGGGCCAGGTAAGAGACAGCAAGACTGGAGCACACAGCACCACACAGAGCCTGCTCAGCAGCTCAGCAGCCCACTACTCACAGGGCTCCAGGAGATACCAGGGCACTTCAGAACTGGATGGACCACAGCTTAGTGACCATGTATCAGCCAACAAGCTCCTCAGACAGTGAGATAAGCTGTGCTGAAAGGTGCTGCCACAACAAGAGCAGCAGCCCTTTCTGTTGATGCACCAAAGCATCATCCACTYCATCCTCCCAATGCCTGTGCCTGCAGCATCTCACTCAGCTCTGGCAAATAAAGTTCRGCAGCAGCACAAGGAGTGTGCACTGGACTTGAGCACACCCAGGCTGTCAGTGCAGCAGCACAACCACAGTGCCCAGGGCAGTCCCAAYACCATCAGCCAGGAGATCAGAGACAAGAGGGGCCCGCCAGCAGAACAGGAGAGGGAAAACACAACTGAAGGTATCTAGAGATTTGCACTCCAGAGAGTATTTTTCAGGAACAGCACTCAYTGCAGGCAGGGCCCAACCCTCCTTCCTTTTACACACTCCCTCTGGCAGTCCTGAAACACTGATTCCACTGCTATGGACTGTGGAGTCTGTTCTGCCAACTGCACCCTGCAGCTTTGTGTCTGGGCTGCTCTGGGCTCTGTAGCCCCAAAGGTTTCTATGAGAGAGGCACGCGCCATCCCAGACCATGGACAACAGGCAGAGAGGGGAAGGGATCTGGGCTGAACTGGTTGTCACAGAATTCCCACCCTGCAGCAGTGACCAGGCCCTGTGCTCCTCTCCCTGTCTAACACTGCCTTGCTACAAGGTTTGCTCAGGGTTATGGCAGCACAGATGTGGAATCAGGGCACAAATGTGCACCAGACATGAATTAGCCAGTGCCACCAGGAACAGGCTGCTCCCCTCTCCCTTCTCCACATGGAGTGCTGTCCTGCTGGTCTGCAAAGCAGCAAACTGCACGGAACAGAGGAGACCTTTGGAGGAATGATGGCAAATCCTCCATGTGCCCACTACTGCAGCCACTTCTAAGTGTACTGAGGTATTAGCATTCACCATCAAAGTGTTTAGCATAATTAGGCAGGTCTTCTTAGTTTTTCTCCAAGCTAGCAGCTTCTAGAATCTCCTGCAGAAGAATGTTCCAGCAGCTAATTATGCACTGCATGAAATATCCTTCCCTTCACCATCACTTCACTTCATGCACTGCCACATCCCTCAGAGGATGGCATATGTGGATGCTTTTAACTCGCTTCCCTGCCACTGCAGAAGTCCAGGGAATCTCAACACACCTCCTCAAAGTCACAGCCAGTCAAAATCCATATGGCCAGGAATGGCTGGAAACCATGGCAAACCGAATCTCTTCTTGTCTGTGTCAGAGCTCGGCAGCTCAAATGTGCTATTTTAGGATATGCTGATTGCTAGAGCCCCAAATCCAGTCATTCCCAAGCATTTGCTCACGTGTCACAGGAGACACATCTCAAGTTCTTTGTGTACAGGCAGCGAGCTGCATCTTGAGCACAAAATAAGTGAAATAACCCAAGTCTTGCCATCTCAGAAAGGTGTGTCAGTCCAGCATGGCACAAACAGCTCTGTTACTCTGTGGGACTTCCCACACGCCTCCCCCAGCCCACCAGGAACCACTTTGTCCAGGACCTTCTGACAGCTGCAGGAACAGGAGTTGCTCCCATACCGCAGAATCACACCTAAAGCTTTGGGGCAACCCAGCCCACAGACACCAGTGTGGCCCATGGGAGGCTTTGCAAACACTGCCCAGCTGCTGAGGCATTATTGGCACATKCCCACCGATGGACAGTCCTGGAAGCAGGGTGGAGGGGTTACCATCATTTTAAGTGTGCCACTAAAYGCTGTTCACAGAAGAGCTGGCCAAGAGGGTGCTGAAAACACTGATGGCAGCCAGCAGCTTGTCAGCACAGAGTGTGATAACAGGCACARGCCTGCGCTGAGGGCACCAATTGCCGAGTTCCCCGGCACGAACAGTGCTCCCAGGGAATTGCTCCATCCCCAGGAACAGAAGCAGCCAAGAATTCTGTAGCTTACCTTAAATTTCCTGAAATTGCCACCATTGCTACCAAAAAAACCCCTCTCGAGGTAACAATAATTAATTTCTCCATCACTTTGTTCAGCATCAGGATTTTCATCACAGTTTCAGTTACTGTATCCCAAATTTTACCTGATGCAGGAAATCTGCTACTCTCCCTTGCTCACAGGAAGATATTCCACTGTTTCAGTCAAGGCAAGCATTCACTGATGCCACCAGGAGCAGCATAGGTGGTTTTCCCAGAACATTATGAAAAACCCTCCCCACACCCAGATGACGAGGAATTCTTTGGAAGCTGAAAACAAACCCCACCCTGTAGCCATAGGGCCAGGCAAAGCACATGTGTCAGCAGCTGAGGAGACAGCAATGAACAGCCTCTGCACCAGGGAGATGGCAAGGCATCAGGCTGGACTCATCTCCCAGTGAAAAATTCCAGCCCTTAGTCAACACTCTTTCCACTCGGACAGTGGCTGTCAGGCAGCCAGCACCCAAGATTTACATCTTCAAAGCTACAATCATCAAGAGTTTTAATAGCCAGATTCAATTGAAGCTATTTCCTCCCTTAAGTATGTACAAACCAAGATGTGGCAACAYTATGCTAATACTGAGGAATCAAAGTCAAAATTGCTGGGAAACTTCTGTTGGCTGAGGCACAGGACAAGCTTTGCATGTTAGAGAAATACTATGCTACTCCATATTCTAATTCACTGTTTAACATGGCATTAGCCACAAGATTAAAAAAAAAAAATCACATGAACAAACACAGAAGGGGCTGTAGCAGGCTGCTCCCTCTGCATTAGCATTAAATTTGACAGYGGTTCAGCTGTTGCAGCACAGTCTGGTCTGATCTGGAGGGGAAGGGAAGTCCTCAGGCTCAGAGCAGGCAATTAAGTAAATATTCCAACCTTCTAATCCCTTTGGGTAGGGTGCAAGGAAGCTTTGGAAAGCTGTGCTCATTGCCTGGCTTTCCCAATGCTCCCACCTGAACTAAGCATAGACACTGCAGAGCCCAGCTGGCTTTCCTCCCTGGTGACAGAGGGACACAGCAGCAGTGCCATGTGTCCCCAGTGCCACCGCTCACGCTGTTCTCCCAGGGGCCAGGAGTCCCCAGCTCTGATTCCTGAAGAACTGCCAATATCACAGGCACTCCCCACCAATGGATACCCCAAGGGAGGGGGTATCCGGAGCAAACCCGGCACTTTCTGGAATACTTCACCTCAGGARTCAAGCGGACAGCTGACAAAAGAGCCACTGTGGAGCTCCAGCTCTGGAATTAAAGAGTGCAACAGATCCCAGGCCTGCACCCAGGGCCTCCTCCAAGCACATCTGAGGCTTCAGTACCTGTGACCTACATGGCTTCCTGCCACCACAAAGCCTTCACCTTCACAGCTTGGTCTGCTTTTCCTGGAGGCTCCAAAACACCACATTCCTGGCTCACAGGCCTGAAGAGTCCCCATAAGCTTTCAAGTTCAGAGCCCAGACCACCACTTAGCCACAAATATGGGTAGCAGGAGGCCTAGATTCAGGGGTGCAGTACCTGTTCACCCACACACCCCATCCCTCCAGCCTGCAGAACCTGCCATGAAGGTATTCCCAGGATCTGAGACTACTAATAGGAAAGGGACACAGGGGRGAGGCCACATCTAGTGGACAGATTCAGTTTTAGGCCACAGAGCTGAGGGCACTGGCTTAGTCATGCTGTTCCCATGGCACTGGGACCTACTCCCTCCTGTCCTGCTGCCTGGAATTCACAACRTGACAATGACTCCCTGCCCTTCCAAGGGGGGTTATCAGTAAACCCCAGCCTCCAGAAAAAGCAYTAAAGTCACCAGAGCATCCCCTGCTGCTTTCAGGAACCTGCTTACTGTGGAACAGACCATTTCCCTGCCTTGGAAGCTACGTGCCAGAAGACTTCTTGGCTTCATTTCCCACCTTGCTTATATTTATTCCCRTTTCCAAACGGGTGATCTCCTCTCCCTCTACTCCTTTCAACTTAGCAGTTGTATAACTCCAGCTACAAAACAAACACCATTCACACCAAAGTCAGAAATCTTTGGGTGTTCTGCAGGATACTCTAAAGAGCTTCCCACCAGGACTTCACCTGTGAACACAAAGTACCAACCAGCAGACAAAGCAGAGCTTTCAGCACTGGCATTTTTGCTTYTCCTCATCTGTGGCATGGCACTGAATGGCAGGGTAGGAAGCAGGTAATCAGTGATATTGAGTGGCTTAAGAAAGGTGATGAGAATGATCCAGTCAGACTGTTTTGAAGGAATTCCTGCAAGAGACAGTTTACCACAGGTGTTTTTKGAAGAAGCCATTCCTTGCTCAAGCACAGCTATCTGACCTTCCTGAAAAACAGTGTTCACTTKTTCTCCCAGAGCCTGCTGGAAAACACACTATTCCACAGTTCAAGGAGCTCTAAGCATGCCATGAGCAGCCCTCAAAGAAGCCTATCCACAATGTTCCCTTTTCCTGCGCACCTCCAGTTCTTCTGCCCAGCACATTCTACAGTGCTCTCAGGACCTACACTCACGGCAGGCACATAAAGAGCAGTGGGGTTTTYAGGAATGCAAAGCCCCTGCTCCAAACAAGCACCTCTGGCAGTTCTGAAGTATCCCAACCAGGAATTACGGTGGGGCCATGGCAAAAACACGGGATCTGCTGGACTCCATCTGACAGAAAACATCAGTCCTACTGAAGTTCCAGATAGGAATTTATGRGGCTTTTGCTACAGGTCTTCACACTTACCCCCCTGCCCAGGAGCTGTGTAGCAGCCTTCAAACACACTCAAAGATTCAGCAGGCTGGTGGTGTTCTAACCATGGCCATACCCATCCCTTCCCCTCGCCCCCAGCCCAGGTCCCAGCACTCCGGCAGCTGCCCCAGCTCCAAAGCACACAGGGCAAGTTCCTCCTGCAAGAGCAGGATGTAAGGAACAAACCAAACCGCTCCTTGCAGAGACCTCCTCACCCGGCCAAGGCCAAAATGGTTTTAGAGAGAAYCACCTTGGAGCTTCGACATTCCTGGTAGTCAGGAGCTGACCTCGCTCCCACACCCAGGAAAGGACACTGCCATCAGCTCTCCATGAAAAATCCCACCTCTACACTGCTCTGAAAATCCCAGCCAAGCTCTGAAGATTGCCCAAAGCTGGAGTTATTCCTTCACTTGGCCATCTCCCCACACTTGGCCTGGGAACAATTTTAGGCTTGGAATGCATTACTGCATTCAAGCAGCCACTCCTTGTCGTGCCAGTTGTCCAACCCCCAGACTGGCTGTAGGACGAAATTCCKAGGAACAGCCAAATGCCAATCTTTSGATGCACCGCTTTCCAGGGCAGTCACCAGCTCAAAGGGATTGCTGAGAACAGCTACTGTGGCCTTCCAGGACAGACTGACTCTGTCAGCTACTTGGGCTTAGTCCAGCAAGTGCTTTCACCTGAAGTGGCCTCGTGAAACAAGAACCACCAGCCAAAAATAACCCAACTGTGACCACAGACACAGCCCCACAGCAGCACTGAGCTTGTGGGATAAGGAGCAGGTCTCCAACTACATGCTCAAGGGGTTTGTGTGCCAGGAGGACCCTCCATCAGAGTATGGCAAAATACAGCAGGACACGGTGCCACTGAGGGGGACATGGCTGGGAAGAACAGAAGAACCCTGCTCTGCCCTCATCACTCCAGGATGAAGCAGAGTGCACCCAGGCACAAACYTTCAGCACATACAGTGCATCACCTGTACAGGCACTGTGCACGCRGGGTCACTCCTGATGTCTGTGACACCACATCGGGAAACAAACCCACTCAATTCCTGCTGCTACATTTTCCTGGAAAGCACTTTCAAGAAAACATTCAGGTTGTTTATGTAGCAGAGGCAACAGCAGCAGAGGAAGCGCTGCCCAGTCAAGTTTCTTGGATCTGGGCCGTGTCAGAAGCCTTAACACTCAGTGGATACATTGATTGAAGATGAAGGTCAGTGGCACAGGATGACTCCACCAGACATCTCCTCCGTAGGGCTCTGGCAGCCAGGCAGGAGGAACACTGTGAACTTGCTGTCAGAAGAGACTGATCCAGGGGACAAATGCTGTCATGGTGCTGGAAACAGGGAGGGCTTGAACCCCCACTGCAGCCCAGGTTAATGGAGACCTAGAGCACACACCGCAGGAATTACTGTCCTCCTCAATATACCTAAAGAGAACACTCTTCTCAGCTCTGTCACTAAAACCAGCTCCTTTATCCCCCAACAGCCCTTCCAAGGCCAAAACCAACCCCACATGCTTTTGAAGATAAATTAAAGGTAAGCTGCGGGAAGCAAAGAGGTGGGACAATAGCAAATAAGCGACTTTAATTTTCATGTCTGATTTCTATTGTGCTCAGTGGCAGAGAGCTGGTAGCTCRTGCCTGCTCCAGCCTGTACCTGGACCCCAGCCCAAGAGGGCTGGTGCACCCCCAAAACGCTGCTGCCCTGCCCTGCCGAGCCCCACACTGCTGCAGGGTGGGGCTCCACCTGCTCCAGGAGCATCCCAGACCCACTGGAGATGCCAGCTGCTCCAGGATTAGCCYCTTGTGGCCTTCCAGGGAGGCAGAGCAGCTCGGCCAGCCCTTCTCACAGTGCCCATTCCCCACATGCTACGGCTGGTGCCTCCAGCACCACCATCACACCAACAACGAATCCTGCTCTCAGGGGTGTTGCTATTCCTGTCCTGCACATGCAGCAGGCACAGGATGCCTATGAGATGACAGCAGACAAGCCTCATACCTACAAGCCCAAGGCTTGAGATGGTGAAAACAACTTTGCACTGAAGCAACCATAGGAAAAAAAAAAAAATCAACCTCCTTTTAGCAAGATTCAGTTCTATTCTTTAGCTGTAACCATGACACACAGCCCAGCTGAGGAAACAAAACAGCAACACGTTATTTTGGATACTACTCTGTAAACAGATGCGTGGCCAGTTATCTAATTGTGGGAACAGGGATGTGAGTAGGCTTGGAGTGAGCAGCAGAGCACTTGCAGGGTTATTTCACTGCAACCTCGCAGCAGTTTGCATCATCTCCATCAGGAAATTTCCACAGACAGCAATGTCAGCAGCCTGTGCGGCAACACACCTGGGAGAGTCTGTGAGGTGCCACCACCCTTGGGTACCACAGGACTGTCTCCTCCTACTSTGGCCACTAACAGACACAACCACGAAGACAGTTACAGAGCTATTTCCTCAGCTAATTGTTATTTACATTAATTGACAAGACATCTGACTCAGCTGCTCTAGAGCCTGGTGGAAGCTGGGCCTCCTTCTCCCCGTGGCAGGAATGCCTTATCCGTGGGGACAGGGTGTGACAGCAGTGAGTCACCTCACAGACACACCAGGCCAGCCCTGGGACAGAATTAATGCCAGCACAGCTCCTGATCGCAGGAGATGTGTCTGCCCTGGCAGCTCACACCGGGCAGTCAGTGCTGGCAGTGCTCCAGCACCACGGAGCACACCGAGAAAACACGGAGCAACACCAAACACAGGTGYTCTGCACCAGGCAGCACAGCCAGCATCACTGTGATGGCATCCACGGGCACGGGAACACAGTCGGCACTGCTGAGCTCAAAGCAAAGGCTGAAGGAGAAGCCCAGGACCACATGGGTGGCACAAAACAGAATGTTAAACTGTGCTTGCTCTCTGCACTGCCACACGAGTGTCACAGCAGCAGAGCTCAGAGCTGGGAACAGCAGAGCCACAGCCTTTTTCCTCCCRCCTTCACCTGACCCCTCCTCAGTGCTGAGCAGCCCCTGCCCATGCCCAGGCAGGCACACACAGCCCCCCCCCCCAGGGTGGGGAGCTCGGGGGCTCAGGTCTGAGCTCTGTTAAGACTCCACTCATGAAAGACAGAAAATCCAGGAAACTTTTGGATTCTCTAGGTCTGGAACCCAAGCATGTTGCAATTTGCAATACAAATATTAGTATTSTGTTAGATTAAGTACCAGCTGTCCTGAGAGCCAGGATGATATCCCAAATCCAGCACTCCCTCCCAGGCTGCTGTCTGGCAGGACACGTGCCTGGCGCAGCAGTGTCTCCCCCCAGGACTATTCAGTTTCAGTGTTTCAGAAGTGCTCCCTGTTCAGAATTCAGGGAGAGAGTTCCATGCCATGGCAGTGCAGAAAGAAACATCTTGATACAACTATACTGGGAGTTTGGGATAAGCTGGTAAATTCTCCACAGGAGCACCAGTGCACCCCAGTTCTGCAGGCACAGATGTGCACACACCATTGCAGTGAGGGGCCAAGAAAGGACTAAAGCCACCCTGCAATTTGTCTTAAGGACTCCAGTCTGAGCTTTCTCTCTGCTCACTTCTGCAGTGATCTTGTGGTACTGAACATGATTTAGTGGAAATTTTAATAGGGTGTAAATTCACTTGACCACTGGAAGCCTCGCCTTAGCAGGCTCCCTTTTCTTCCATCAGTTCAATCCCAGGATGCCTGTCCTTTGCCTGTCCAGGCAGTCCGCAGGAGCCCTCCTCCTCAACACATGCAGCACTCTGAACACACAGGAAGGCACAACAGCTCTTCTTAAAGCTAGAGATGCGGTTCCCTGAGCAAATGGTCCTGCAGTTCCTCATCCAGGCTGTTACCAGAGACTGCTCTCAGGAATCCAAGGAGAGAACTGCTTTATGGTTTAACCCAGCAGCCCCTGCCAGAATGAACCACTGTGCTTTAGGCTGTGGTTCTTGCACACCAGATGTCAGCAGTTCCAAAACACTGCAGTTATTTGACATTTAGATTTCCCACATACAGTGTATATCCTCTGTCAGGATCAGAGCAGTCCTTAGTTTCTCTTAGGTGTGTGTAATAGCAATGAAGTGCAAAGAGCAATGCATTGGAACARTAATTGCTTCTGCAGTTGGAAAGCTCTCAGTGTGGCTGTGGGAGGTCTAAGTCACTCTGTCCAGCCACGTCCAACTGGCATTTGGAGTGTGCAGCCCCTGGACAGAGAGATGTTGTCCTGTTGGCTCCCTGAAGGTGCCAGGGAACGAAAAGACAAACTGAGCAAACCAGAAGGCACAACCTGAAACTCTGGAAGGAGAGAACACTTCAAAAATCCCCGAACCACTACTAAGTGTAGGCTTCCCTATATTAAGATGACCCATCTGCCCCCTTCTTTCCCATGCCTGTCCCCYCTCCTTCCAGTGAGCACTGCAGGGGTGTCTGTGCAGCCCACCAAGGTGAGCAACAAGCCCCTGCTTCCCCTCAGGACCAGAAACACAATCACAGCACACGCAGTAAAGCTACTGCACCCTGAGGGGCAGGTGCAGAACTGGGATCACACCACTTGAAGAGTCATTTCCTGTATGTTTGACAACATGGGCCCAGATTTTCATGCCCTGGTGCCTCACAGGATACCAGGTAGCAATTCAGATGTATTAAGCAGCCTGCTTTATCAGTACTAGAAAAATCAGAGCTCCTAATCAGAAACTCCTTACTAAGGAAATTAACTGGCTTGTCTTATCAATGAGAGTTCACCATAAAGCCAGCTAAGAAATTTATTCAAAAATCTCACCTGCAAGAGGAGTAAGGGGCTCTACCTTTAGCTTTTAGTTATTGGAACATGCAGAAACTGTGCAGAGACCAGAGTTCCCATATGCACTGCTGAAGTTTCACTGCTGAACATGCAGAGCTCCCCCTCCAGCAGCTCCTTGCTGGACTATTTTCTTCCTACATTTCTGACTGCAGCTACGTGAAAACCCCAACTCTGACCTTCACCACTCAGAGATACACAAAAACAGCAACCACAAGAGTTCAGAACTGCAGTCAGTGCTTCCCAGCAAGAGAACTCCACTGGCAGCCCTCCGAGCCCGTGCACTGGACCCTGACGCTTACACAAGGCCAGCTCCAAATCAAGGCAGCCATAAGCACCACGCTCCAAGGTCTGGCAGGAAYCAGCTGTGGTACAGATGGATGGGCTCAGAGAACCTCAGTACAAGAGGCCAACTGAACAGCAGCCGCYGCCCCTTCAAATAAAGAAGTCTGTCAGTAACCTGAAGCCCACTGCACGGAGAGAACATGCAGAGTATGTGAGCTTAGGTGTGCCCATGGCACAGCACMCACAGGTATTCCTGAAGCAACACAGACCAGCTCCTCCTGAATACATTCCCTCTCCTTGAAAACCCCAAAGGATTTGGAAAACCTGGGCACAGGCTTAAGCACAGGTTATGGCTTCTGGAGGTTACTCAGAATCCCAGAAAGATTTGGGTTGGAAGGGACCTTAAAGCCCATCCAGTTCCACCCCCCCTGCCACGGGCACGGACACCTTCCACTTTGCCCAGGCTGCCCTGCCTCTGTGGCCAGGTGGGCAGGCTTTCCAGTTCACAGCCATTCCCGAGTCTCTGGCAATCCTGCCAACAGGATTAAGCACCAGCCAGCCTGAACAGAGTTAAATTGTCAGCCCAGCTTTCAGCACCAGGAGCACAGAGCACACGAGGTGTCTGACAGCACTGCCAGCTGTGCTTCCCTCTGAGCTTTAAAGTTTCTCATAGCATTGCACAACCCACAGTGCAGCAAGTCTGCCTAAAATATGCAAATACCACTGACACACAAGTGATTCACAGCCCTAAGGCCTGCCACTGGCTGGACAAGGAGACCTTTAAGATTGAACRCAGCCAAGTGCTGCCCTTGTCCACTCTGTGCTCACCCCACATCAGTACACAGAGCTCAGCGAGTGTGAAGAGCCCAGGCAGCAGCAGACCTTGGCTCACAGATATTTTCCTTCTGCTGAGGGGTTAGAAAAGCACAGGCAATACAAAGAGCAAATGCATTTCTCTTCAAAGCAACAGGAAGGACTCTCGCCACACTGACCAGCAGTTACCAAGAGGTGAAGGGACACCAAGGGAAAAGCCCTGCTCTGTGTGGCAGCTTGGCCACAAAGGAACCTGAGGCTTCCAGACATTGAGTAACCACACTTTTCTACTCCTCTGCTGAAGAGCACCTGCCAGCTCTGCAGCCTCTCTTCTGTTTGCTTTGAGCATAAATACATGTCTGTTAGCCTCCATCTCTGGGTGATGCTTGCAGGAGCTGTCACCTGTATATGGGTACACAAGGCCATGGCTGCAACAGGATCAGGCAGCTCTGGTTTCACAGCCTTTATCAGAGATCTCACACAACTACTCGATGTTTGTCTCCAGGTCCTGGCTTGCAGCAGGCAATCTGTTGACTTACAATCTGAACAAGCACTTGGTGTCACAACCCTGAACCAGCCCCTGCTGCAAGAATGCCCGAAACTTCAGTGCTGGGAAGATGCCCAGAGAGATTTGTAGCAATTTTCACTACTTTATCTTTCAGGCAGGAACATMATTTCCCTCTATCTCATATATTTTGCTGTTATTCTGCGAAAATTGTCAGKATCCATTCACTCACTCTTCCCTTGTAAGTCTGGACACTGCTTACCACCCTGTAGGTGACCATCTTCTACAAAGATAGCTKTCAAAACTCGTTTGAGTGACAGGTCTGAATTTCAGAGAACTCAATAGAACACCACATTAATTTGCAAATATTAGGTTTTATGTTTCTGTTCCCATTCCTGAAGCACTCAGCCTAACTTGATTGGCACCTCAGCTTTTCCTTCTTTTTGTTTTCAAGAGGCCAACCAAGCCCACCCGAGGCGTTCAATGAACATGCAGGTCCTGAGGGAAGGGGTTTGGTGTGGGGCAAAGGACATCACCCAGTGCATTTACCAGGCTCAAACACCTGCCCTGCAGCCCAAGGGGGTGAGTGCTRCCCTGCCAGGGGAAGCAGGTAACAGTTAATCCTCTAGGGCTCAAATCTGAGGGGATAAGGAACACCACACAGTCTTATTCTGAGAGAACAAACCATTTCACAGCGACTTGCTCATGTAATAAAGGAATTTGATGAGGTTAACTGTTTAGACAAGCCCATGAGTAAGGACAGAAGGACTAGTTTCCTTCCAGGAAGCAACCTATTCAYAGCCTTTAATGGAAATCTCCAAATACTTGGGAATTAGTTGTTTTGCTGTATTAAGGGAAACTTCATCTCACCCTTCCCACAGAAGTAGTTTTCTACACACACTGAAGATGGAAAACTTGCTAAAATACAGCTGAACTTACAAACCATGCACAGTCTGTAGATGAGCTTTTAAATCCTCTCCTGAGCAGATCTGTCTGCCCACCACAGCCATAAACAGTGTCAATCCCAGGCCTTCACGCAGTTATTTTCTCCTCTACAGTAACCAGAGTGTTGAAAGTCAGAGTCAAGTAGCCTTGGAGGGGCCTCACAGCCACCAGGACAGATGTGACCAGTGTCAGGAGAGAATGAAAACATGTCCTACCCTCTATGGTTTTTAACCAGTGTTGGTTAAAGAGCATGTTTTAGCATCTTTAGCCAGACAGGAGCTCTTTTAAAAACAGCAGCACTATAAATTAACACGATTCAAATGCWACTGGCCTTTCAGTCACATTTTTCCTCTAAACAGGACACATTTCAAATGTTTCAAGAGAACAGACAAGGTGAAAAAAACCTTTGTCTTCATGCTATGAGCTATTGTAGYGTTTCATTCTAAAGACCCAGCAATTCAGAAGATAAATTAGGGGCAAAAAAAAAGAGTCTGTCAGCAGAACTGTTGGAAAACAGTTTTGATCGCTTCAGGAAAACAGCCAAAAATTTCTGTCACACTGAAAAAGTCAACTTGTTTCAGCTTCCACATTACACGAAGTTTTGTCCTTTTTCCCTGAATACAAGGTTGCTTAAAGCAAGCAAAGCACAAGGGAGCTGATGTACTTGCCAAGGAAGTGTCAGCCCTTAGAGATGATAACTCGGAGCAGCCCCAGCCAAACTGTGCAGGTGCCATGCACAGGGTCCCTGCTGAGCAGCAGGACCAGCACCCAGCACCAGGAGAGCTCCCCAATCTCACCCCAGAGACACCCCACAAASAGAGGAAATCTGCATGTCCATCCCCTAATATCAAATATTACAAACAGAACAGTTACAGGTAACAAGCTTCTGTGACAGGGATGACAAAGCCCCCATCAAAAGTGACAAATAACTGGAAAGCATCAGCTACCTGCCTGCCAGGCCAGGCACTGGCCCCACCMTGCCTCCCATTAATCAGGAGGAAGTTGGTTAATATTTGAGCAGGCTATTACAGCTCAAGGCAGAGGATCGAGTACACTGTGCCACGCTCTCAATTAGATTCCTTACGAAAAAATTAAGACAGATAAAGCTGAAGACAAATGCACAGCAAAGACYGCACAGAGCAGAACACATCCTCACGGTGTTTCAGGAAATAGGAAGGAAGCTCCCATCGTTTTGGCAAAGAGCATAACCAAGCCATGCAATAAGCCCAACTCTCTGCTACATCCCCATCCCTGCTGAGCTCACACAGACCGTGTTGGCTCCCCTAGTCTCATCACTCAGCTCATCCCACTGGGTGCTTACGTATGCCCACAGCAGAAACAGCTGTCTCACAAGTGTTGGAAAGACAGGAGACCCCAAAAAGTTCTTCAGAGTCACACCCTGGTGAAACTCCAGCTTTTCTGACTGCTGTCAGAGCTGGCAAACCTCAGTGTACCTGTCCCCCGGCCCAGCAGCACCAAGCCCAGCGCTGTGCCCAGGATGTGACCCAGTGGGTACCTGGGGCTTTAGCACCTCACGCATTTGCCAGCAAGGCTCAAGTGCAGCAGCACAGCAGTCACTGGAGAACTGGGGCTTCCTGGCATTCATTTCAGTGAGCTCAACGAGACATGTGGAGATGGAGACAGTTTTGAGAAGGGGGCATATCAGATCTTTTCTGCCACCACCACTCCAGCAACAGCCTCAAAATCACAGCTGTAATTCAGGCTCATTTAAAAGCTCTGTACCCCCCCCGAAGTCTATTGAGCTGTTCTGCTTTCTGCTCCCACCTATTGATCAYTAGGGTAGATGGGCTGAGGGAGAACACGAGCAACTGCCTCCCAGCCACTTTTCAGTGATGCCACATCTCCTGACATCACGACTGTCTCCATGGTGACACAGCAACACAACYGAATTGAAACAGGAGGAGGCCAATTAGAACAAGAAAGCTCTTTTGTGGCTGGAACCATAGTAATTAACAGAAATAAGAAGCCGTTGGAGAAAGGACATCGTTGCAACAATAAAAACCTTGCTTTTCGCTTGCTAGGTGAACTCAAAACCCCCAAACCGTATATATACACAAAACCCCTCCTAGACTGGAAAGCCCATGATATCACTAGCTGCATTCCCAGCTCCACAGAACGCTGAGCACAGCCTGGATCCGAAAGATCATTTTTCATCTCCCCTCACATCAAGTTCTCCTCTCCACTGGAGCCTGCTCACATGCTTCAGAGCTGCTCAGCCCTCCAGCTCCAGCAGAGCCCCCAAGCTGAAGTGCCTTTCAGGCTGCCACAATTAGCACACACACGTGTGCGGGGGCTCACACAAAAGAAACCCACCCCAGGCCGCCAATGCACTCCGTAGTGACTCACACCAGCTAAGGCTCCACCTTCAAGGGTGAAGCACACTCAGGGTTTGGAATGKATGATATGAACGAGATCCGGACCCTCTAAGTAGCTACACTGTTTTGTTTTCAACCTCCAAATGAGACACACACAGGAGCAATCTCAGCTAGTGCCAGTTAAACTGTGACAGTGCCAAACCYGACTCATGCTGATCTCCACTCCCCATCCTACAGTGCACATTAATCAGGAAGCACTTGCTGCAGTCTCACGGATAAGGCAGCTGCTTTATTGCTCCAGAGTGGCCAGGAGCAACACACAGTTCTAGGARTTCCCCAGGGAGAGCAGCTGTTCGGAGTGTCCCACAGTCAGGCTCTCAGCCTGAGGCACCTCCACTTCGGCCACACATCCACCCCATTAAACACCAGCAACACGCCATACACTTACCGTATTTTTCTGTTCTCAAGCCAGTCTAAAAGCTGCAGCAGTCCAGGAACAAGCTGAGTGTAAACTTCCCGAGAAAGCAAGCTTGAAGGTGTGAGGCACAGCACCAAGCCAGGGCACCTGGAGTGAGGAGGGCAGCACCCAACACAGCCACTCAAGCACAGCGACTCTGCACATGCTGACTGGAGGTTAAACCTCCAGAGGTAAAGCTGCTTCCCGCATCTCCTGGGAGCAGCTCTGTTGGGCTCCTCTCCTGCAATTCCACGGGAAGGTGAGGCATTCACTGCTGGCAGGGCAGGCAGAGCACACAGGTCCCTAGCACTGGCACACTCACAGCATGTGGAGGCAGGGCAGCAATTTGGTTGGCAGCTGCTTTGTGATAAGAGGCACAGCTGCCTAAAACTGAGTCACCTTAGGGGAAAAAAAAAGATGCTGAAAAGCATCACACCATAAGAATCAGGATAAATTAGATTTAACAGGTACCCTCAACAACTGCAGAAGCATTTTTCGGTCATAATCCATTCAAGTGAGAGTCTTTGTACACAACACTTCTACCAGCCCCTACATCTGTGAGGTGAAGTTATCCCACACACAGGAGCAGAACTTGGTAAGGCACTAACAGTAACTGGGGTTCTCGCTGGGATTCACCCTGCCATTAAAAATGAGCCATCCTCTGGCACACGCCTGAGAAATGGGACAATGGGACTTCCTCAAGCTGCTGTCACCTCTGAACAGCTGGTTCAAAGAGCAGACACCTTCCCGCACATGGCTTCTGCAGGGCTGCACCCGAGTGGTGATGGACCCTTCCAAAGGCTCGAGTTCATGTTTTAGTTCATTGTGGACTCCGTGTTCCTGCTTTCCCAGCTCGCTCACCCAGAACTGCAATCACATGCACCTGCTGCCTGCACACACCATCACCCACACCCAGAGCATGTTTGCTAACAGAGCAAGAGCTAGCACAGAGCAGAAAACATGATTTGCTGTGTGAACCAGGCCTTGCAGCAGTAGAAAAAGCCATTAGCTACAGAAGGGAAAGAAACCAGGCAGAGGCAGAAATAACGACTTTGGAAATAACCAGCCTCTAAAGTTATTTTTAGAGCTGCCTCCTCCAACACCCAAGAYATTCAGAGCCATTGAAAAAAAAATAAATCAAAGGTAAGTGCACAAATAGCAGTGGCAGGAGAAAGCAAGACAGTGCTTCAAAGTTACTGCTGCCACCAGCAGAGATGGCTGGCCTGGTTCTGTTCCATCTGTGTGGCCTCATTAGCCTGGGCTCTGCTTTGCTGTGCCACGGTGAGCTCAGGGACCCAACCTACGTGTGCTGCGCACTGCAGGCTGGTGCCAGCCAGGCATCGCTGCTCTGCGAGGAGCTGAGCACAGCCTGGATGGGGGAAAGGACAGGCAGGGCTTCCATCCCCTTTGTACAGTGTGCTGTTATCACACAATCAGTTAGGTTGGAAAAGACCTCTGAGATTGAGTCCAGCCTGTGAYCGAACACCACCGTGACAACTAAACTATGGCTGAGTGCCATGTCCAGTCTTTCCTTAACACCTCCAGGGATAAAGACTCCACCAGTGCCCTGGGCAGCCTGTGCCAGTGCCTAACYACCCCTTCCATGAAGAAAKTCCTCCTGATGTCCAACTTAAACTTCCCCTGGTGCAGCCTAAGATTGTGCCCTCTCGTCCTGTCCCTTGCTCCCTGGGAGCAGAGCCTGACCCCGCGGCTGCCCCCTCCTACCAAGGAGCTGTGGAGAGCCAGAAGGTCCCCCTGAGCCTCCTTTGCTCCAGGCTGAGCCCCCCAGCTCTCTCAGCCGCTCCTGGTGCTCCCTGGACAGCCGGGCTGACAGGCTGGGGCTGTGCCCCGTACTCTGACAGAGCACAGCGCGCTCCCGGAGCAGGAGCCGGAGCAATCCCAGCACAGCCCGGCCGGGCACGGGCCCTGCCCCGGCCTGGCGCCGGCACCTCCCGGGGCGGCGGCCTCGCTCCGGCCCGCGTGGCGCCGGGCCCGCTCCGGCTGTGCCCCGGCGGCTGCGCTCTGCCCCGGGCTCTCCGCACCCCCGGCAGCTCCGCACGGGGAGCGGCCCGGCCCGGCCCGGCCCGGCCGGCGCTCACCTCGCCCTACGGCCCTGCTGCAAAGCGCGGCGGCCGCAAAGCGCGCCCGGCGCCGGGCACGGAGCGCCCGCGGCCGCGGGGCTGAGCCGGGGCCGGCCCGGCCCGGCCCGGCCGGCGCTCACCTCGCCCTACGGCCCTGCTGCAAAGCGCGGCGGCCGCAAAGCGCGCCCGGCGCCGGGCACGGAGCGCCCGCGGCCGCGGGGCTGAGCCGGGGCCGCCCCCAGCGCCGGAACCCCCCGCGCCTCGGGGCCGCCCCGCCGGCTCCCGCTGCGACCCCCGGGGCAGCACAGTCCTTGTCCTGTTTGTGCAGCCGTGGGAAATTCACTAAGAGCACGTCTCGCAAGCACTGGGCATCTCCCAGCTCCAGCCCGCGGCTCCCGGGGCCCAGCCGGCTCCTGCTGTCACTGAATCCTTTCGGTTGGAAAAGACCTCAGGGAGCATCGAGTCCAACTTGTGTCCGATCCCAACCTCGTCACCCAGACGTGAGCACTGAGTGCCACGTCCAGTCCTTCCTWGCACACCTCCAGGGATGGGGACTCCACCACCTCCCTGGGCAGCCCCTTCCAATCACCYAATCACGAAGAAATTCCTCCTAATGTCCTAACCAGCTTAAGGACTATGTCCTTTTGTCCTGTCACTGCTTGCCTGGGAGCAGAGGCTGGTCCTGGGTCCCTGCCCTGCTGTCCTGAGGAGGCCATTCGAAATGCTCTGCCTCCCTTTTCTCTCTTAACCCCACACATTTCATCAATCCTGATGCTCACTTTGTCCCACTGATGCACTACAAACAGGAATTAAAGCATCACACAGATGAACAGGGAACGCAGGGAAGCCCTCCCGGCCAGTGCCCACACAGGGATCCCRTGGGTTCGACAGAACATGGACTATCAGATCTGTGTGTTCACCAAACCCTCGCACGGCTGTGACGGCTGACGGGGGACAGCACTCCCAGCAGCAGCCACACATGCACGGGAACAGCAGCCACAGCTCCATCCGGGCCTTTCGTCTGCCTGCCCTGACTGCCCCCAGCCAAGGGCTCAGCGTTTGGCTCAAGCGAGGGCACTCCTGTGCAGGAGCCGGGCTCAGAGGGCAGCTCTGGCAGCCTCCCCTCAGCACCCGGGCACTCTGCAGCACTCATCTCCAGCGAGACCCTCAATGGAGCAGCGATGACAGCTCCCGTGTGGCACCACACCGCTGGCAGTGCAGTGGTGAGGAGATTGCAGGGTGACAGCAACGCCGACACTGAGCCTGTGCCAAGCACAAAGGCCAACAGCAGCAGCGCCGTGGCCAAGGCAACAGGCTGCTGGTGAGCAGGGCTCTGCTTCCCAGCATCCAGGATTCCCTGCTCAAGGCCTGGCTCTTGACACGCTGCAAACTTCAGCATCACTGAAACTCAATACTTCGGAAATAAGGTAGCTACTTCATCCGGGACCAGAAGCTCAGGAGGTGCAAGCACGGTCCAACACCCTTTACTTTCAAGTGATCAGATTAAACAGTTGTTCAGGCACTGAGAAAAGCTCCCCAGTTCCATTCCTCCAGTACCCATCTCCCCCAAACCACCTTCTCCCCTGGGAAGTTCCAGTCCATGCCATACAAGGCTGGGCAGTCCTGCACTGCCAGGGAGCTTGCTATGCTCAGAGCAGCAGTGCTGAGAGGCCAGAATTCCCTGCCTGGGTCTGCTGCTGGAGCAGCAGCTCAGACCGGCAACACCGTTCAACAGAGTGCACCAGAACCTGGAASAGTTCCTGGACAGAAATGTCGTGACTCAGGACCCCATGTCTGGGGCAAGCTGAGAGACTGAAAAGCCTCAGGGTTCAAACAAGGGAAAGGAGGGTTCCCAAGAGAACAGCCACTCAAGTGACCCGAGAGCCCTGCCACAGCRTGCTGGCCCACGACCTGTCCTGCACACGCTGTTCTCCACAGAGCAGCACTGACCAGGCTGGCAGCCAAGCACGGACACAGCTCCTAACGAGACTCCCTCAGGGACAATTCCACAGCACTCTTTGGGACAATTTCTCTAGCTTCAGACACAGRCAGTTGTCTTACGTGTAAGGTCCAAGAGCAACGCAACATCTATGTTTAACTTCCCAATTTTAAGTTCCAATTTAATGCAGCTGTAGATATGCTGACTCTGGGTAGGAAGTTTGGGCTTGAAGACCCCTCCTGCACCCGGCMAATGCCTGGCTGGGCTCTGTTCAGTTAGATCTCAACCACTCCCAGAATAGAAACAAAACAAGACAAATAATACTTAGAAGTTTGACTAATCTTATGGAAACAACTTGTAATAAAAATTCCCTTTTATCAACTCTTAAATACCTCTCGGCTTTCATCAAACATCACTTTGCACTATGACAGCGCATCAGTAGAAAGGCATAAGCAACTTCTGATCTCCACTTTAATTCCAGCTCTGACAGACCTGCACCACAGGTAAGAATTTACCTTTGAAATATTCACCACTCAAGTTTCTCGGTCAAACTTCAAACTGGAGAGACAAAACAGCAGCTTAAGCTCTGATCTCCTGGAACTAGGTTCAGAAAAGATCACTGCAATGAAACCTGGATGTCTTAATGAAGAGCACTAAATAGGATACACAAGATTGATTGTCAACACATCCTTGATGTAAACATTAGTGCTGAGGTTTAAAACCCATGCACTTTCACTGTCTGATGCAGCAAGCTACAGCCTGGCTTGGGTGAGTCCCTCTAGAGACTGGTTTCATCTCCTAGGTGTTCCCAGAGGAGCTGACAAACTTCACCCCCCGAGACCCTGCAGAACAGTGGGGATAGCCCAGTTCCTGCATGCACTGCAGGTGATGCTGCAGCGCCTGTGTGGGCATCGGGCACCCTGCCTGTGTCCCAGTGGGTGCACATGCCCCTCTGCCTTTACTGGCAATTCACACTGCAAGACTAAGCTCAGAGCCAAGGAGGGAAGGAGGAGGGAGTCAGAACTCAGCTGACTTCCTAAATGTACAGAAATCTGGGAAGAGGCCTGGCAGTGCATAACCCACAGCCCTGTCCTTTAGAGAAACCACGTCTCCAATTCCTGAGGGACCTTTAACTCCCCTGGGAATGCTTGTCACTGGTCTGTGACAGCACACTAGCAGCTCACACTGAGGTATGAAGACACTGGGACTGCCCTACCTTAATGCTGCCCTTTCGAGACCAGACTCCGGTGGACAGATGGATCCGAGCATGCATCCCACTGTTTCCAGTGGAAATCACCAGTACTTTTGCAATGGTGCCCTTTGCATTTACGAGCCAGACCCTGGCGGAGCACAAGCGAAGCTTGGGGCTGAGGCACAGCTCAGGACTTCAGTCGTGGGGCTGTTGTTCCTCTTGCCCTTGGCTTCTCCAGGGGACAGAAGGTTGGTACTTAATGCACCCATCYGCACCAAAGGGCCAGCAATTAATTAATTCTGCAAGACAAATTGAAGGGGACAGAATTTCCACTCTCCTCAATATTTCCTCCTCTCCTAAACTGGCCCATCTGCAAACAGTTTAACTTTCACTTTAAAGTTAAGTTTAAAGGCAGCTTATGTCAAACCCTGGTGTCATTCTGCACCTCACTTCCTCCTCTCTCCAGGTGGCAAACCAGGAGAGAAGGGAAGGATAAACTCATTTTTTCACGAGCTCTTCCGGAGAGACCCGAATTCACCATTCCCAACTCCAGCCCTCATAGAACTTTATCCGACAGCCTGAACTCTAATCGCCTTTCATAGCAAACAGCAATCATACTTAGCACTGCTCCCCTCCCTTTTAAATCTGCTCTGATAGGAAACACACTGACAACTTTTCACTGCAGAAATTAAAGTGGATTTTTCTTGAACAAGGCCACCCGCCTGCGCAGCCTTAATCCTTCCAGCTCACATATGTCCCTGTAACTTGCACTGCTCTGAATCCAATTATGCCTCCTCAATCCATTAAAAAATATTTGAGGCTGTTGTGCAGGTTGCACAGAGCAAGATATCAGCTGAAGAGGCACAACCAAGCCCTGCCTGCACCGTGGCTCTGCAGCCTTCCCTCTTCAGGTGTGCGTGGAGTTGGTTATTAGAAAAATTCAAGTGTCACAGAGTGACTTTCCCGGAGTCCAGTGACTAGTTCACTCCAAACTATCTGAGTCTGGGCTCAAACAACAGGGAAATCCACCCAGGAGACAAGAAATGACACAGAGTTATTTGTAAATGCCTGGCAGTTATTAGTTACCCATTAAAAGCTTTTAAAGTTCTCTTGCTCTGGCAGCACGCACAGCTCAGAACGCACTCCCGGAGCAGCAGGTCTCCTGTGCATCAGGCTGGAGCAGCAGAATAACCTTGAGCTGAGCAGTCAGAAGTGTCCACAAACCCAAACAGCACATGCAGATTAAGCACCCGAGTATCCAACGACAGACTCACGGAGTTGTGAGCAAAACAAGCTGACAGCGTGTGCTGGGACAGCGGCTATGCTTCCACACAGGGACCCGCGGGGCTCCCAGCACGCCGTGCTTTGCCAAATCCCATCGTGTTCTACAGACAGACAACCCAGAGAGGACAGAAACCAAGTTCTTCCATCATCACCTTTGCTGCCCAGAGTCTTCCCATCCATTCCAGGCTGGCATCGTGCACAGCAGTCACACTCCAGGACTTCCACGGCCACRCTACAGATGCCAGGGCCCCCAGCTGCACCCCGAACTTACACCGCCACGACAGAAGTGGGACAGAAGTAGCAAGCAAGATGCAAAAATAGCATGTGGCAGTTCGGCATTTGCACCTTAAAGATGAGCTTTTAGGTTTTTCGTGCCTGCCAGCAACAGACAATTTCTGCAGATAACCCTCCTCYGAAAATCTGGGTACAGACACACATCAGTACCTTATCTGAAARCCAAACAGACTGAATCTGATCAATAGCTACACTTACTTTTCTCCACCCCTTCAAGAACATGTAGCTTCCATAGGACCAAATTCCTGTTGGAACGGCAATTACCAGCAAAGTAATTTGGACCCTCTGGAGTCAAGTCTGCCAACTTACACGACTTGGCAATCTGGCTTGTTATCATCCCACATGATTGGAATTTATTTTAGGATTCAATGCCACATGCTGTGGGGTTTTTTTTTTCCCTTTTCTTCTTTTCCTCCCCCAAATGACAAGCTACAGCCTAGGATTCAGAAGACCTAATTCCATTCCTGTCTCAAAGACATTTCCTGCACACCCTGGGGTCAAGGTCTTTGCAGAATAAGTAATATTAGTCCTACCAACAGCATCCTGCAATAATCTTCCTTTTTGAGCCTCTCAATGAAGACTGGAGTGGAAATTAAGAGCTACATTTACTCACTGCTCACAACCAACCGTAACATCCCCACCCTCCCGCAAGGCACACCAACGCTGAGCTGCACCTGCGGTGAAATCCCGAGGGATTCAGCCTCAACTCCTGGACAGGGCGGGCAGCTCGAGGCTGGGGTGCCACACCAGGTACCTTCAGCCAGGACCTGTTCTCCCAGGCTAAAAAAAGAGACTTTTCAGAGCCAGCTCTGGCCGGGAGGTGCCAGCTCGCTGCGCTGCGAAATGTCAGCCTTCAGCTCCGTGCCTCGCCCAGACAATTCCCTTTTCTTCTCCAGGAGAGGAAGAATCCCCACGCCTCTCYAAAGAAAGGGCCCGTGTACCTCGCCGGGGAACGCGTTCAGCGAGGCGCCGCTTCCCTCCCTGCAGCACCCCGGGGCTCGTTAACGGCCTGAAGCACCGGGCCGGGCACCGGCCTGACCCCGCGCGGCCCCGGGGCACAGGCACGGCGGGGCCGGCACCGGGCAGCGCCCACCCCGGCCCGGCCCGGCTCCCCGCGGCGCGGGCGGCATGCGGGGGAGGAGGAGGAGGATGGAGCGGCCCCCGCACCCCACCCCACCCCGGAGCCGGGCGGGGCGGCCCCGCCGCGGCCGCGCAGCTCCCACGGAGGCCCGGGACGCGCGTGGGAAGCGGAAGGGGCGGCGGGCCCGGCAAGCGGCGGAGCAGCGGCAGCAGCGAGGGACGGACGGGGCGGCACCCCCGCCCGCAGCCATGCAGGGCCCGGCTCGGCCCCCCGCCCGCGCGGTCACTCACATTGCCTGAGGAGCTCCAGACACAAAGCCATGGGAGACACAAAGAGGGGCGGAGGGGACCGGAGAGACGGGGGGGGCGCGGGGCGAGGGCGCTCGGCCCGGCCTGGGTCCCGCGGAGGGGAGGAAGAGGAGGACGAGCCGCCGGCCGGGGCCGCTCCGGCTGCTCGCACGGCCGCCGCTGGAGGAGGGAGGAGACGCGCGGAGCCGCCGCCGCACTCACCGCGCCCGCCCGCCGCTCCGGCCGCGCGCCCGGGCGGGGCCGCGCATTAAACGGCCGCCCCGCCCCGGCACCGCCCCGCGCCCGCCCCGGCACCGGCACCGCCCGACGCCCCGCCCCGCCGCGCTCCCACGGCCGCGCGGCTCCCTCCGCCCCGCCGGACACGCGGCGGCCGCGCGCGGCCTGGCCGGGACCCGCGGGACCCCCGCGTTCCGCCCCTGCCGAGGGGGGACGCGGGCGMCGGCCGCCGCTGCCGCCCCGCCGCTGCCGCGGGGGGACCCGAGCGCTGCCGAACAAAGCGGGCGCCGCTCCCACCCCACGCGGGAGCTTTGTCTCCTTGTCGCGGCAGCCGCGGTGACATCTTCCCCAGCGTGGCCCCGGGCCCACCCACGGGCGAACGTGGGCTTGGCTGAAATAGCCCTCCCCGTGTCCCCCCGGCAGCGGGCGCGGTGGGACCCCCGGGGGGGGAGGGTGCAGGGRCGCAGCGCTGCCGCCACGCACCTCCTGCAGGATCGCCGGGAGGAACCCTCCGGTGCAGAGGGAAATGCATGGAAAAGAAACAGTGGGACGAGGAGGTTTCCCTTGTGGGTGTTTTCCCCTGGTGCCAGATTTGCCGGTGGAGTTCTGCCCCGCTGGGCACGGGGAGGGGGCGCGGAGCCTCAGCGGGTGCGGGCGCTGTGCTTTGTGCCTGCCCTGGGGCTGCCGGAGCAGGGCGGATGGAGGATGGACGTGCGGAGGGCAGCAGGGAAGAGCCTGCCTGGGCAGAGCCACCCGAGTTGGCATCCTGGGCACAGCCACGTTGGGTGCTGGAGGAGCATCCAGCTCCATCCCTGCGATCCTGCGCTGGTACGCGGAGCTGAGCACAAGGCTCGCCTGGGCCGGGGCCGGGCACAGCTCTGCGAGGCCGGAGCCGCTCTGTGTGGCGTCTGACCGAGCCGGGCAGCGGGTGCCCGCCAGCCCAGTGTGGTGCGGGCACTGGCGAGAGGTGCTCGGCCCTGGGCAGGGCCCGTGGCTGTGCGGGCAGCAGTGCTGCCGCGGGGCTCCTGCCAGCAGCGCGTGTGCTGCCCCGGCCCCTCGCTGCTACCATCGCTCCTTGGATGCTGGGATTTATTGATGGCTCGCTGGGCTCCCAGCACTCGGAGAAGGGCTGGTCTGCAGCAAGGAGCGATCAAAGCGCCGTGGGAAACACCGCACTGAGCTCAAGTGCTGCCGGCTCCGCAGGCAGGGCTGAGCCGTCGCCGCCCTCGGCATTCAGCGACCGAATCGCTGCGGATTTGCTGCTCCTGCTCTTGGAAGCAGCAGCACAATGGGGCTGAAGGAGGATTTGGTCAGAGTCAGCCCTGAGCCTTGGGACCCTCAGCCCAGGGCCTCCCCACTCCGCTGCCCACCAAGGAAAAAAGGAAACTTGTTTGCAATTCAGGGGCTCCCAGGTGGCTCTGAACTGCCAATCTCTTCCCGAATGCTCAGAAATACCCACACCATGGCTCAGTAGATGGAAAAGATAATGGGAGAGCATGAAGGAGAAGAAAAGCAAGCCAAACCAAGACACACACAAAGAAACCCTCATTTCCCTGCACTGTCTGACATCCTGCAAATGCTCCAGGCTATTTACGCGGCCTCACTCAACCCCACCCAGCCCCGCTCTCCTGGCACATGTGTGTGTCTGTCTCAGCTAAGGCTGTCCTCAGTCGCTGCTGGGCTGCCCCAGCGATGGCACCAGCCCTGTGGCCACAGGGAGCCGCAGACAGGGGCTGAGCATCACCGGCAGCGGGGACACAAAGGGGCACCTGTGACTGTCTGGTGTCAGGGCAGCTCTGTGCTCACCTGGCTCACACGGATGGCCAGCGTGTGGAGATGCCACCAGGCCCCTCAGCCTGAGGAGAGAGCTCGGGCGTCTGAGTACCTGGCATGTTGCCCTTCAGCTAGCTCTCCTGACAGGCAGAGCACAGCACGGTGCACAGACTCCTGGTGCTGCCCTCCCAGAGGCTCTGAGTGAGCCGAGGCACCCCTTGGTGCTTTGGCTTCTCCTCTTGCATGAGGACAGCACTACCAACTCCCGTGCCTGCTATCAAGGCTGATAAAAGCAAGCAACAAGAAGGACCTGGCTTTCTGACCGTATCAGCGCTGGCAGCTGCCTTTGTTTCTACTCCTTTGTAGATGGTCCCCGCTGGGAGAAGGCAGGCTTGGCCAGGACCTTGGAGCCGTGCTCACCTCCCCTGCGTCTGTTTGTGCCAGCACAGCATCACGTGTGGCTGCAGCTCCTCCTTCCCGGGGACCTGGGCGAGTGGCATCTCTGTGGGCTCAAACCCAATGCAGCTGGTGTTGGGTGACAGACACGTGCCCGCAGCAGGCAGCGAGCTCACTGCCTGGGTGCTGCCCGGGGAGAGCTGAAATCTGGCAGCAAGGAGCACCAAGCACATAAAGACAGAGATGGTTTGGGTTTGGGGGTGGAGCCGAGAGCAGGGTTGTGTCCATGGTACAGCTTCCTGGGGAAAAGGGAGCGCTGGCTGGGCACAGGGCGGTGGTGGAGTTTCCATAATAACAAGGGAAAGATCAGAGGTGAAAAATGAACTGGCAAATGTGGATAGAAACAGCTGTCATAAATTTCTTTGTGTCCCACAGACACATGAATACATCACAGAACATGTGTATGTGCCCTTTTTTCCTTTGCAAACACTGATGGAGCATGCAACAGAAATTTTTCCCTGGCACACACACGCACAAACACTCTCCCTCTAATCCCTTTCCTGCTTGTATGTCAGAGAAAGCTATTTCTGGAACGTGAAATCTAGGTCAAAAAGAAGGAGAAAATCTGAAGGGAATGATAACAGTCCCTCCCAAAGGCCGTGTGGGGTCAGCTCAGGCCGACGGGATTAGCGAGGGGCCGCAGTGGTGCTTCACCCCTGGGCTCGTGTAGGCTGAGCGATGGCTCCTGGCCTGGGTGAGCTCCCTGTGCCTTCCCATCGCTGCTGCTTCCCCACACAGGAGAGAAGGCCATGACAGCCGAGAGGAATGGAACAGAAATTGCCTTCCTACACAGAGACCAGGATCACGGCACAGAGGAGGAGGAGGAAGAGGAGAAGGAGGAGGAGGAGGAGGAGGAAGATACACGACTTTCCCAGACGCCACATGACTTTCCCAGAAGCCGTGGAAACTCGTCCCACAGGGAGCCAGCCCTTGGGGATCGGGCCAGCACAATGAGGTGTGCAGGCACTTAGTCCTTTCTCCTAAGCACAGCCCTGCTGCCCCTGCAAGAGCATCGGTGTCAGGAGACCGGGCTGGCACCTGCCTTCACCCGGGCCAGGGCAGGGTTCCCAGCACAGCCATGGGCCTGGGAGCCAGCTCTCTATTTCAGTCATAAAAAGGGAAACAAAAGCAACACAAAGAAGACAGGAAGCAGCTGGGAGGCAGAAGGCAGTTGTTCTGTTCTGACCTTTGGGAGTATCTCTCTCAGGTAGTGCTCTCATGCCCAGCCCGGGCTTTGCAAAGTTCTGGTATATGGATGGGCACAAGGTGCATGCAGCCCTGGCCCCCCTGGAAGAGATCTGGACAGAGGATAAGGAGCTGGACACCTGAAATTTTTGGGAACAGGCTGCTGAATCCCAGGGCAGGATGCTCTGAGCAAAGGTGGTGTTACCAGATGGCACAGGGAGGACTGGGAAGAGCTCGAGTAGAACTGGCTTGGTGTGAGCTTTCCCTGCTGTATTTGCTTTGCTCACCTCTGCTTTCCTGTTTCCCCTGGACATCAAATATTCCACTCTGCATTGCAAGCAGTCTATTAAACAAGCAATTCCCAGAGCTGCCTCTAATAAGCGGGAGCCGGGGCTGGGGAGCCCTTTGTGGTGCCGCGGGGCGGGCGCGGCTGTCACCGCACGCCTGGCAATTACAGGAGTAGGTTCCACTGGGGCTCTTGAGTCTCCGGCTGTGCCAGGCACAAAGCTTTGTTTAAGGCTGATCAAGGGCAGCTCATCATCTGTCTCGCTGGCTGTCAAACGGGAGCTAATTGCCTTGTAATGTGCCGGTGACACGGGCATTAGTGGGAGGCACCGGCGTGGCAGGGGTGTGACAGCTGTCAGGGCTCTCCCCCGTGCTCCCCCCACACCCGGCACCCTCGGTAAGTGCAGCTCGCTGCCCCTGCTCCTGCCCTCCGACAGTGCCTGAATGCCTCTGCTTCAGCCTCCAGCCCCCACACTGCCCCCAAGGAACAAGAAGCCTGTGTTGGCCCCAGCACTGCTGCTGCCGGTGCCTCTCTAGGATGTGTCCCTGCAGAGACAAAAGCCAAACCCCTCGCAGGGAAATGGGCCCGCGGATGTCCCCGTTCCTCTGGGCTGGTGCACAGATGSTGGATGGAGGAAGGTGTCCCTGGGATGTGTTTGGGTGAGGGCTCTCACTCGTGTCACCCCAGAGCCCTGTGCGGAGCAGGGGCCATGAGTGACCACGACACCTGCAGGTGACAGTGCACCCACTTCTCCCTGCTGGGCCAGGCTGTTGCCACCAAGCTGACACCTGCTGCTCGGGAGACCCCTCTCCTACACCACCAGCCACTTAGACCCTCAGGGATGCACAGAAAAGGACCTGGGAGTGCTGATCAACAGCAGCTGAACATGAGCCAGGTGTGCCCAGGTGGGCAAGAGGCCAAGGGCACCTGGGCTGTCCCAGCCATGGTGTGGCAGCAGGACCAGGGCAGTGACTGTCCCCCTGTGCTGGGCACTGCTGAGGCACCTTGAGTGCTGTGTCCAGTTCTGGGCCCCTCACAAGAAAGACACTGAGGGGCTGGAGTGTGTCCAGAGAAGGGAACGGAGCTGGGGAAGGGTCTGGAGCATCAGGAGCAGCTGAGGGACCTGGGGAGGTCCAGCCTGGAGAAAAGGAGGCTCAGGGGGGACCTTCTCACTCTCTGCAACTTCCTGACGGAAGGGTGGAGCCAGGTGGGGGTCATACTCTGTTCCCAGGGAACAAGGGACAGGACAAGAGGAAATGGCCTCGAGTTGCATCACGGGAGGTTTAGAATGGATATTGGGGAAAATTTCTTCACACAAAGGGTGGTCAGGCAGTGGCACAGGCTGCCCAGGGCAGTGGTGGAGTCACCATCCTTGGAAGTGTTCAAAAAACATGTGGATGTGGCACTTCAGGGTTTAGTGGTGGGCTTGGCAGTGCTGGGTTAACAGTTGGACTCAATGATCATAAAGGGCTTTTCCAAGCAAAATAATTCCATGATCTGCAGGGGAACTGAGCCCAGATGGCTGATGAGAGGTGTGACTGCCATCCAGATATGTCTCCTGCCTCCCCCATCTTGCACATGCACAACCACAGATGTTCCTCTCTGCTCCTCACCCCTCCACCAAAACCCTTTCCCTCCCCAAGCCCCAGCAGCCAGCCTAAAGGGCCGGAGGATGCTCTGTGAACCATCCGAACTGTGCTGGGTCACGTCAGAGAGAGGCAGCACCCAGGCATTTTGGAAGCCCCCTCTGTGCTGTGCCTGCTGCTGCTGCCTGGTGTCAGCCTGGAACTGGGGCAGCACCGAGCTCAGCAGTGCTGAGCCGGTGAGGAGAGGGCTGTGGGAGAGGGGCAGCCAGGTGGGAAGAGCGTGGGACAGAAGCAGAGCAGAGAGGGCGGAAGAAAGAAGGGACAGGGCTGAGCAAACAGCCCATCTGTCCCAGGGGATCTCTTCCAGTTCCTGCCTCATCCTGTGGACTTTGACTGGGATGCCCCTGCAGTGCAGACCACTGAAGGGAGATGGGAGGCCATGTCCATGTCTCTGGGTGGGAAGGCCTGGAGCCAGGCAGGAAGGCTGCCAGTGCCCTCCTTCCCACTCCCCACTCTGCCCAGAGCTGGGATGGCGCTCTGGCCTGCTCCCACAGACAGCCCATCCTGGTGCTCTGGCAGCTTTGCCCATAGCAGATGCTCTGAACCTCTGAGGCTGCTCTGAGCCCCTCCTTGCTCGGTGGGTCGGTGCCAGAGCTGGTGCCAGGAATTGCGATCCCCACTGGGCCTGACCGCAGTGTCCCCATGGGGACAGGCTGTGCTGCCTCCACGGGACAGCGCTGGGGAGGTGTTGGATTCCTCCTGCTCTGGCATGTGCCTTGCACAATGTCCAGGCACCACCGTTCAGGAACACCAAGGTATCACCTTTTCTCACCAGTTCATCAAATCCTCCCCAGGATGGGACCCCTCAGCTCCTCACATCTTGTGTTACACCCGAGCCTCACCTGGCACACCGGGGCTGGCTGGAGCTGGGAAGGGCACAGACTGCCTTGGAGAAAATGATGCCAAGTGATTCAGATCAAGTGACTTGGAGCATCACGGAAGTGCCGCCATGGCTCAGCACAGGGATGCTGGGCTCTGGAGCTCAGGAAGGCTCGTTAGTGCCTGGAAACTCAGTGCAAGACCTGTTCATACCCCACAGCCAGGGATGTTGAGGTCTCTTTATGTACCCTCACAGAGTCACAGACTAGTTTGGGTTGAAGGGCCCTTAAAGCTCACCTCGTTCCAYCCCCTGCCACGGGCAGGGGGCCTTCCACTACCCCAGGTTGCTCCAAGCCCCCTCCAACCCGGCCTTGGACACTTCCAGGGATGGGGCAGCCACAGCTTCTCTGGGCAGCCTGTGCAAGCACCTCACTAGCCTCTAAGATCTTCCTGGAGCCTTCTYTCTTCCAGGTTGAACACTCCCACCTCTCTCAGCCTGTCTCCCGAGCAGAGGGGCTCCAGCCCACTCCTCTGGACTCCCTCCATCAGCTCCACGTCTTTCTTGTGTTGAGGGCCTCAGAGCTGGAGACAGCTCTGCAGGTGGAGTCTCATGAGAGCAGAGTAGAGAGGGGAGAATTTCCTCCCTTGACCTGCTGGTCGCACCTCCTTCGATGCAGCGCCCAGAGCCCGTCTGCCATCCCAGCCCCCGCAYCCGGCTGCTGCCCACCCTCTCCGGCACACCGCAAGCCCCTAAGCGCGCAGAAGTCACGGACAGCCACGGCTGGGGGTGCGGGTACCCGAGCCCAGCGCCTCGCACGCCCCGCGGCCCCCCGGCAGTGACAGCGGTGTCCCCGGTCCCCGTGCCCGCTGGCCTCGCCCCCGGCCCCGCCACGCCGCGGSCACTCACTGCTGTTGGTGGGCAGCGTCCTGCTGCCGCTGAGGCTGCCCGCGGGCGGCGGGGAGATGGAGCGGACGGAGCCCGTGTCCTCCTCCTGGGAGCAGCCCGCCTGGATGGCGCGGAGGTAGCTGTGGCTCCGGGATCGGAAGTAGCTGGGCAGAGGCAGGTCCAGCACCTCCGCAGCCGCCGACTCGGCCTCGCTGTAGGTGGAGTCGCAGACGGGCTCGTACTGCTCCCCCAGCTCCGGCTCGGGTGCCTGCACGGGAGAGGGGCAGCCCCAGTCAGCCCCTGCCTGCGGCCGCCCTGCCCTTCCCCCTGCTCCGCGTCCTCCGGCCGCTCCTGCGTGGTCCCGCTCACGGCAGGGGGGCCGGGAGGTGCAGTGGTCAGTGGTCAGTGCTGCTGGGGCGCAGGGTGCCCGGGSTCTCTGCTGAGAGAGGGAGGGGCCCCTCCTTGGAGGCGAGGGGGTCCCTGCTTGTGGAGTGGGAGACACTTACCAGTGCAGTGCCTGTGAAACACCCCCAGTCCTGCTGCTGAGAGCACCTGAGGCCAAAATCCCAGTCCAGCCTCTGCCAGGCCCCGTCCCAGCACTGCTGGGAGACCCTAGCCTCAGCTGTGGGACCCCGCTGGGGCAGGCCTGCTGCTTGGAGGAAACATGGGGAGAGAGCAGGGAGGAGGTGTGGGCTGGGGGACAGCCCCCACGCTTGCCCAGGGACTGCCAGGGTGGGTCTGGGTGGCACCTCAGAATCCATCCCAGCCCCGTCCCTGGTGAGGGCCAGGAGAGGGCTCGGCTGTGGCGAGGGGTGAGCTGGGCAGGGGCAGCTCTCCCACTGCCCGTACCTCCCTCCCCCAGCCCTGCTCTGCTCTCCAGTGGCAGCTGCTGGGAAAAATTGGACCTGGGGGCGGCTCAGCCACGTCAAACCAGAGCCAGCCCAGAGCAGACCGTTCTGAAATACAGGTGAGAGATGCTGAGACCGGCTCTGTTGCTCATATGCATCTCTCCTGCCCCTGTCTTTCTCCTGGCACTCAACGTCGTTGTTTCTGCCCAGCATTGGCATCTGAGCTCTGCAAGGTTTGGCTCAAGAAGTTCACCTGCTTTCCCCTAAAACTGATGGTCCCATAGCCCCTCCTGGGCCCAGGACCCAAACTCTCCTGCAGTGCCCGGGTCAGGAGTGCTACCTCCTTCTCCTCCTCCTTTCCTCCTCCTCCTGCTGCTGGCCTGGGCATGGGCTGACTCTGGAGCCTGCTTCACACCCTGCTGTGGGTGTCCAGGCTGGACCCAGAAAGCTCCGTGGGGAAGGATGAGACAAACGCCAGCGGGACAATACCTGCTCTCCATGGGTAAATATCTGAGGGATAAGTGAGGGGGGTCCAAAGATCTGGAAGAAAGAGTTGGAGAAGGTTAAAGGCCAAGAACAGGGGAGCCCCTCACACAGACAGTCACTGCACAGGGACTGAGGACAAGGGGAGCGGGGGGCCCGTCCCCTGGGGCCACTGCTGCTGACACTTCAGTACAAACYGCAGGGCTCGTGAGATGCCAAGCAAGGCCACACAGGCCCCTCAGCCAGCGGCACGGACATGGCAAAGCTCCACAGGACACCTCAACCATGGGAGAAGCTGCTGAGCATTCAGCCTGCTGTGTGCACCATGTATCCATGTATTCCACGGGTGACACTGGGAACACACCGTGCTGGGGCACCCTCGGCACACAGGGGCAGCTGGACGAGGTGGCCGTGGCTCCCAGTGAGCAGCTCTGGGTAGCCCCCAGCGTTGGCCAGCACCTCACAGCCCGCAGAGCCAGGGGTGTGGGCAGTCCGAGCGCTCCGTGTGGGGGGAGCCGTCCTGCACCCTCAGCGGCCACCTCRCCGCTGTGTCCCCGCGCCAGAAGAAGCCACACAGAAGCCGTTGTGCCTCCCCAGCAGAGCCAAGCCACGGCACACACCCGGCGTACGGACAGACGCCCGACAGACACTGCGCTGCCCGCGGGAGCACGGCCACCTCCTCCTCCTCCTCTCCACCCTCGGGGCTCTGCTCTGCACCTCCCGCCCAGGATGACCCATCTCGAGGAGAATCCCGGTGCAAAGTGTACCTGAGGGAAGAGGCTTGGCCCTGGGGATGGGTCTGGCCCTCTTGCACAGGGCACAGCTCACAGTGGGGCTCGGCAGTGGTGGGGTCACCAGCTGGTTCTAACTGTCCCCTTTGGTGTGATAGGGGGTGCTGACACACACACTTGGTGATCCCCAGACTGCCAGAGGTGGAGCTGAGCTGGGACAAACCAAGCAGAGAGGACTTTTCTGTCAGAGCTGGGGGTGCTTCCTTGTGGGAAGACACTGGAGTCTGGCTGGACACACAAGGAAGGTGTCAGAAGTCACATGAAAGTGAGGGCAGGGGAGGAACTCTCTGGCACTGGATGAGACCAGCACGCACTGGAGGCTGAACCAGCTCCATCCTGGATCACCAGACGTGCAGTTCGTGGGAGGCCTCTCAATCCCAACCTGCTGCAGCTGAGCTCTCTGGGATTCGGGGGACAGTGGCAGAGTGCACGTGGTGGCAGCAGCCCCACGTCTGAGCGGGTGCTGTGGCAGGGTGTGCCTCCAACATCCCAGTGCCACCAGTCTGGCYCTGGGCTGGCCGCCTGGGCAGCTCCCGGCACGGCATGGGCTGCTCAGACCTTTCAGCTCCGAGACCCTCCTGATGTCTCCATGGGGGTTCTGCACTCAGCTCGAGACATGGACAGAGCACAGACCTGTGACTTCTGCAGAGAGCTGGCTTCAGCACGGACTGACACGGAAAGGACAAGGACAGGACGGTCCCAACCCCGCTGTGCACTGCGACACCCAGCACACTGCTGCTGCTGCTGCTGCTGCTGCTGCTGCACAGGGGACAGGACTGACCACAGGGAACAGCCACGCCCAGCAATGCCCCTGCTCCCCCCGAGCTCCCCTCCAAGGGCTCTGACTGCTCTGGGACAGCAGCAGGCTCCAGCCATGGGGCCAGAGGGGCTGGGCTGGGCCAGGGGAGGGCGCAGAGCCCCCCCTTCCTGGATGGGAACATGGGCAGGACACGCCCTGCTCCCCCCTTCACCCCGGGGTTCCTGACACCCACCCTGCTGCTGTGGCCCCTCCTGCACACACAGAGCAGCCGTGTGGGCACCTGTCCCCATGCAGACACGCAGGAGCAGACGGGACAGAGGCCCAGGGCGACTGGGCTCAGTGGGCAGAGCATGTGGAGCCATCGCTGCCCTGCAGTGAAAGGGCTGGGATCAGCACACGGGACCTATGCAAAGGCTCATCCCAGCACCGGTTATCTCCTGGCCTGTGAGACAGCTCCAGAGCAATCCCAGCCCCAAAGAGCTCCAGAGCAATCCCAAGACCATGGTGTAGGGAGTTAGACCCAGTTTGAATTGACTGCATCCCACRTGTTGGTGTAAGGGCATGAGCCCACCCCGTGGCAAGGGGTTTGCCACCCTCTGCCAGCACCTCACAGGCATCCTTGGCTTTGCATGGGGCCCAGGAATATCCAAGAGAGACATCCCCAGTTGGCTGGCAGGACAGCCTCCCGAGTTATGGGCACCTTGCTCCTGGGTCCAATCTGCTGCGTGAGGGGTGAGGTCCTGAGCTGAGCAGGGTGACTGTCCCTGGTGACCCAGGCTGCCCATCACCAGGTGAGGTTGGCCCCGGCTCTGGACCCACCTAGCAGGGGCATGAGGGGCTTGCAGCAGGGGTGAACAGCCTYGCAGATGGTTCTGTGGGGTGACACAGTGAGACCCTGCACCCAGAGCAGCGCTGAGCTTCCCCCAGCGCTGTGGGGCACTGCTCTGGGCTACCACACCTGTGTCAGAGGGACTTTGGCTGCACCAGCCGTGTGAGAGGAGGCAAAGCTGCAGGAAGGAGGTCTAACAGGAATCCTGTGATTAGGGAGCTGGCCTTGGCACCCTGGTAAAGCTGCCAGGGAACAGCCTGTGCAGTGTCTGGAGCACAGCCAGTGCCTTGTTTTGAAGAGGGAGGAAGATGCTCCCTCTCCCTCGAGCTGGCCTCCTCCCTGGCTGGCCGTGCCAGCACAGTGGGTCAGCCCTTCAGCACCTCACCTGGTTGATGCAGCTGGACTCGTTGACGCTGTCAGAGATCTGGTTATATTCTTCCTCCCAGGTCGGGAACTTCGGAGGTAGCAGGATCTCAACAGAGTCCAGGCGGTCCAGGCTCCTGCCAGCAGAGAGAGGGGGTGAGAGCGTCCCCATGGCAGGGACAGTGCTGGGGCAGTGCTGGAGCAGAGCCAGACCACCCCTGCCCATGGTCAGACCACCCCTGCCCACGGCCCCTCTGCCGGGCACAGGCACACGAGGCAGCCCGGAGACGATGCTGAGCACCGTGTTCACCGCTCGGCTCCGGGAGGAGAAGGAAGCCCTTCCTCACCCTGCTGGCCCCTGGCTTGGCCATGGCACACAGGTCAGGGGTTGGGGGGTGCAGCGGGAGGAGAGGAGACAGGATTTCGGGTCCTACTGCCCCCAGGAATGCACTGCAGGTGCCAGGTTAGTCCAGCTGAGCCCTGGGGAGCACGTGGGGTCTGTGCCAGCCTCCAGTCACAGCACTGCCTGCACTGCTGGAAAGGGGTGAGAAATGACTTCGTTTGTATTTTGTGGACTTTGCAACTGGAAACAACTGCAAGATGTGTATATCTACATTTGTACAGAGCAACCCAAAAGATTATCTGGAGGAAGTCCAACAGRAGCCAAGCTGGAACGACAGTGCTGCAGGAGCAAGGGGTTAGTACTTTCAGAGCAGCTTTGCTGTGAGAAACTCTCTCCTCACGTGCTGGGGCTCGGCAGCAGCCTCTGCACAGGGGGAGAGCAGGGCTGTGACKGAGCCTGACCCAGCCCAGACCTCAGCTGAGAGCTGACACCCAGGCACACAGGGGCCGGCAGGGATGGGGAAGGACGGGGTGGGATGCGGGAGGAAGAGAAGGGATGTGGGAAGCATGGGGCTCCCCTGGGRCTCTGTTCCACCACGAGAGCCTGTGTGGAGGAGTTCCGGTCACAGGCTGGGTGCACACGGTGGGGGACATGGTCAGCCACGGTAGCCCAGGAGAGCTGTGCGGACTCTCCCTCTGGAATTGTCTGCAGTCCCTACAGAGGCCCTCGTGGTGCCACTTTCCCCACACCYGCCAGGCCATGGGCACAGAGGTCTGTCTGTTTCCTGCCTCGAGACAGCAGACCTAAGGTGAGGGCAGGGCAGGGCCTGTGCAGCAGCTGGGCCTCCCACAGGGACTCTGGAGCATCCATCCCGGGGTGGGATGAGAGCRGGGAGTTGTCCGTCCTGCCGGGAGAGACGGAGGAGACACGCAGCCCACACGGGGACGAAGGGCATGTGACAGCCCAAGCCCCGGGCTCTCCGCTCACTGCCGGGTTCCCCCCGTCCKGAGGGTTTTGTCTGCGAGCTCGCACCGTGTGGCAGCCATGCCCTGGGGCGGGCAGTGTCCCTGTGCCACCCCAGCGGCCTTCACCCTGCCCGCGGGGAAACCGAGCCACAGAGCGGCCCCTTGGACGGGCAGAGACCCTCGCAGAGGGACGGCTCGCGGCTCCCTGCTCTGTGCCTTGCCCTGGCTCCGGCCGTCCCTGCGGGCCCCCGGGGGGCTCTGTGCCCAGCCCGGGTCCCTCGGCTGCCGCAGCTCGGGGCTCCGCGGGCGGCGAGGGACGGGCACCAGGTGGCGGCCGCGCTCCGCTCGGGCTGCGCTCCCGGACCCAGCCCCAGCTCCGGCTCCAGCCCCGGCTCATCCCCGGCTTCATCCCCGGCCGCAGCCCCGGCTCATCCCCGGCTTCATCCCCGGCCGCAGCCCCGGCTTATCCCTGCAACCAGCCCCGGCTCCAGTCCAGGCTCCGGTTCCAGCCCCGGCTTATCCCCGGCTCCGGCTTCATCCCCGGCTTCATCCCCGGCTCCATCCCCGTCCCCGGCTCCATCCCCGTCCCCGGCTCTGTCCCGGTTCCGGCTCTAGTCCCGGCTCCATCCCCAGCTCCAGTCCCGGCTCCGGCTTCGTCCCAGGGAGGGTCCGGCTGCAGAGTCCCCTCGGCCCCGCAGGGTCCTGTCCCTGCAGAGCTCCTGTAGAGACAAGCCCTGCCCGGAGCCCCCCGCAGCCGCATCCCTGCTGCCCTCACTCGCCAGATCTTCCTCAGCACAGTCCCTGCCCCGGCTGAGCCCAGCGCTCAGGGCAGGCCACATCCCGATGGACATGGGCTGGATGGACAATGCTCAGGGCAGAAGGAACCCCAGCCTTTCTACATGGGTGTCTTGCACCAGAGACTCCATGACCCCACTCTGCTCCCCTGAGGTGGATGTGAAGGCTGGGAACAGGGATGGATCCAGAGCAGGCATTTCCAGGGCTCCCCACAGCTGATTATGTCACCATCTCCCAGAGAAAGCAGCACCTGATCTCAATTTGAAGGCTTTGTGAGGGGTCCCCACAGCGCCTGCACCTCATTTTCCTCTGCTTCCAAGTCTCAGCAGTTCATCCACTGTGGCTCCTGCTTCTTCCTGCCACTCCATGCCCGCCTGAGCTGCAGCATCCAAAACACTGACAGTGCCCAGGTGCCTTGTCCCGGGGTGTGGAGCAGCTGCTGAGGACACTGCACGGCATCGCTGCACAGGTCACACAGACCCCGTCCTGCAGGACCAGCCTCTGGCCCAGCAAAACTTCTGCTGTGCTCCCCTGGCTTTGTCCGGCTGGCTCAAATCACTGTGGGCCTTCCTCCCTCAGCACCTGGTGCCAGACCTCTCAGCTCCTTTCTCCTGGCCTCAGGGTACCATCCAGCCCAGTGTGCCAACTTTCTGGCTGGTCACAGGGTCCCTGGACACCTCTGGAGCAAAGCAGCTCCAGCTGAGTGTCCTCAGCCATGCTGGGCGAGCAACTTCCATGTCCAAGTGGCATCTTGGGGTTGGGATCTCTGCACTCCCCCAGAGCAGAAGATGCTTGGAGAGGAAATCCCCATAGCTCCCTCAGAGGCGTGCTCTCCCCACGGCTGAGGACACGGACCTAGAGCAGCTGCTAATGCCAGGGCTATTGGAAGTCACCAGGATGGGGAGCTCTCTCTGTTCCTCTGCCACATCTCCTCCTGTCCCGCTTGTCTCCTCATCTCTCTGTCAGATTGGGGTGCAGCAGCCCTCCTGGGCTCTGATCCCATATGGGGCCTCTGTGGGTGCACTTCATGGGGTGCTGCTGCTGGCCAGACCCCAAGGGCTGCTCCAGGGGTGGCCCTGGAAACCMGTGCAGAGCTCTCGGAGGAGCTCCAGCATTACCTTTGTGTGGTGCTCTGCTCACTCAGGGACTGCTGGGTGGCCTTGAGGTAACTCTGCCTCCGAGCTGCAGTTTTCGGGGATGGTTTGGGGCTGGTTTCTGAGTCTTCACTGTCATCATCCCCCATGGCTTTGATGTAACTCCCGCTGCGCATGCGCCGGCACGGGATCTCGCTGTCCTTGTCCCGGGACAGCGTGTTGTTCCACTCCCCCTGAGGCACCTGCAGGAGGAAGGGAGCATGAGCAGATGTGAGGGATGGCACCTCTGGGAACCAGTGGGATCATCGGGACTTGGGGGGATTGTTGGACCTTCCGCTGGAGCGTAGTGGGAATGAACAACACAATTCCTTTGCGACCCTCCCTTACCAGTTCATGCCAGGCAGCTCTTGGTTTGGTGGCCTCTGTCAGCACATCGCAGCCATTCCCCACCACGGAACACCTCCATCCCAGACATGCTCACACAGCCAGGACAAGCTGCACGATGCCAGGCGTAACGGGGAGGGAGGGGACAGCCTCACCAGGCCTGTGTGGGGGCATTGGGACAGGGCTGGGTGTGGGTGCTCATCACACAGACCACATCACTGAACATAAGATGCTGTTGTGGACCAGGGCCTGGGGTCAGAGCCCAGACCTCCACGGGCTCTTTAAGGTTTCTGAGTTGAATGTGGCTCTGAATGGCTGAAATTACTTTCTGGAACCAAGTCAGGCTGCCACAAGTCCCTCCAGAGCAGCTTGGGCACACAGACCTTGTGCTGGCCTCTCTGCACRGAGATGAGCAGCACCTTGGGCATGAAAAGCACTTCTAACCCCACCACGATGACAACTCCACAATTAATTTAAGGCAGACACGGTCTTTTGTTCCCTCACTAGAGATGGGTGAGCTGATGGTCCCATGGGAGGCTGAAAGCTCGGAGCAACCACAGCAGCCACCACCCTGCGTGCCTGTCCTGTGAAGGGTTTGTCTGGGGCACTGGGGGCAGAGCCAAGGTGCCCAGGACTGACCAGGATGAGCCATGAGCGGTGTGGGACAGGGCAGGAGAAAGATGGGGAAGCCCGAGTTTCCAGGAGCAAGCCTTGGCTTTGTGGCTCGCTCAGATTGAGCTGGCCTTTGTCCTGCCCTCGAGCTGAGAGAGGTGGCCAAGGAGCAGCCAGGCCAGATGTGAGGATGCAGGAATGTCCACGCCATGCCAACGCCAGGGCAGCCCAGGCCACCCAGTGTGCCGTGGGGAACAGTGAGGTCTCTTGTGTTGAGCACAGCTTGTGCTGGCGAGAGCATCCACGGTGGCTCTGCTGGGTGGAGCTGCTGGAGCTGCCCAGCTGCCCAGGGAGCCGTGGGACCAAGCAGAACCAGAGGCCACCCAGAGCTCTGGGGATCTGGGGCTGTGCTGCAGCTGCCACGAGCCGTGTGGCGCCTGCTCCCATCCCTGCTCCCAGCACAGCCAGGGGGCCAGAGCCAGCCTAAGGCTCTGTCTGACGCTGCTGGGGTGCAGCACCTTCAGGTGAGGTTCAGATTCGCAGGCAGTGGCTGCTCGTGCTCCTGAGAGCACTGGGCTGTGTCCAGTGCAGGCTCAATCCACACACCACAGCCGAGGGCTTTCTCCTGCCCAAGGGAGCAGGGGCTCAGCCCATGTCCTGCCAACCTGCTCTGTGTGTCCACTGTGTGCAGCAGCCCCCAAACCGCTCATGGGGCYGCTTTGGTGATGGGATCCCTGCCCAGAGTGCGCCCATGACCCAGCACCCACATTCCTGGGGGATGTGGAACAGAGAGCCAGGGCTGATCCAGGTGTGTGAGATCCAGGTGGGGACCAACATGGCGTGAGTCTTCCACATGGGACACGCATCTGGCCAGGCCTCCCTGGTCCCACTTGCTGCTGGTGTGGGTTTTCCCAGCTCTTTCCACTCTGTTCCTGCAATCTTCGTGCTTGGCCATGGCTCCCAGGCCAGCTGCTCCCACCTCTGTCCAGCTCAGAGGCTGTGTGGGTCATCTCTCAGCTCCCCACAAACGCAAGAGCCGAGAGCCCTTTCCCTGCAGGGTGTGAGTGCTGCCTCTGCCCCAGCCTCTGTCTGCACTGGTGGCCTTGAAGCCCACCAGGAGGGACCTCGCTGGCTCCAGCTGAGTCTTGCCATGGGAGGGATCCCACAGGTCAGTGGGATGCCTGGCTCTGACTGTTCCTAAAGGAGACAGGGACCCTGAGAAGCACTTTCACACGCATCACCTTGGAGTCAGGTCTGATTGGAGACTGCACTTTGCTGCCTGGCTTCTCCTCAGGGTGAGTTGCACCCCTGCCTGCGAGGTCTGGGCCAGCACGGGGCTGGGGTGGGGCAGGCAAGGCTGGTGAGGGGACAGGCAGGGCTGGCTGCAGCCCCTGGCTGAGGAGGGCAGAGCCTGCCAGCAGCCAAGTGTGCCATGCAGGACAGGGACTGCGAGACAGGGACTGCCCATCTGTCCCCTGCACAGGGGCAAAGGCTGGGTGGTGTGGGGGACTGAGGGTGCTGGGCTCAGCCCAGGACAGTGGGGGCATTAAGACCTCGGGCTCCTGCAGCTGCTCTGATGCCACTGTTCGAGGGCAGGGGCTGGGGGCTGCTCAGCTCCCCCTGGGCTGGTGCATTTGCCTCCTGGCCTCGGGATCTCCGGGCACAGCAGCACACAGACAGTTGCAGTGTGTCTCTGCTGGTGCAGCCCCCAGCCCTGCCTGCCCCGTCCCTCTCCCAGGAACAGCCTCCCCGTGGCATCCCGGCAACGCCTGGTCCTCACTGAGCTGCCTTAATTCTCCTTTCCTTGCCTCTCCTCTGCTTTGCACTTGGGCAAGGCAGCAAGACAGAGCTGCTCTCAAGGTGCTCCACATTCCAGCTCAGCACTCAAGGGGAAGGGAGGTGCTTGGCAGGACACCCTCTGAATCCACTGCCCCAGTTTGGAGCATCTCTGCTTGCACACAGAGTCCAGGAGGACTCCCACAGCTCTTGCTCCTGTGGGATAGAGAGCAGGACAAGTGGTTCACAAGTGTCACACCTGCAAAGACAAGCAGGCACCCTCAGGGACCTGCAAAAGCAGTACAGGTCCTTGGGGTGCTGTTCAGGGTCCTCTGGGGTGTCTCTCTGCTGGAGGATGTGAGGAGCCTGTCCCACAGTCTGAAGCTCTGCGATGGGGGTGATGAGCCCAGAGCACCTCTTGTGATCAAGGACAGACCTTGACAGTGGCCAGTGCAGCCCCTCGATGGCAGCACAGTTCCTGGCAGGTGACAGCCCGGGCTCTGAGCACAGCCTGTGTGTCACAGACWGGACCAAGAGGGCATGGGGGCACCCAGCCCTGGCACAGAGCAGCTCTGGAGGCTCCTCACAGGCAGTGGGACTCTGCTGCCCTTCCTGCTGCTCTCCCAGGCGCGGCCTTGGTGCCGTGGGTGGTGTGGAAGGGGTGGGTGTTAAGAGGATGCACCAGGTCTGGAGACTTTATGGGGACTTGGGGATGCACCCGCCCTGAGGCTGCGTGGAGGTGAGGAGTGGGCAGCAGGGATGGTCTGCAGGCTGCAGGATGTGGATCCTTCCTTGTGCCCAGTCATGGTCCGTGTGGTGCCACGTGCTGCAGGGATGTGGGATTCAGCCACGTGTCCATCCCTGGAGCTGGATACCACTGCTGCCACAGTGCTGCATTGTCACCAGGTGCTGCAGTGTCACCAACCAGCAGCACCTGCTGCTCTGCTGCCACGAGCCGAGCACTGGGGGAAAAGGGAAGGGGCCGCACGGACGCTTCCCTCGGGGCATCCCCTGGAGCACTAACAGAGGGGAGAGTGGAGGGAAGGGCAAAGCTCCACTCCTGGGCTCTGGCAGGAGCTGCACTGCTCCCTCCACTCCGGGGCAGAGCAGGGGAAGAGACTCACAAGCAGGAGCAGACAGGGTTCCACTCGCACAAGTGCCAGCTCTGCCATGCAGCCCCGCCCCGCACACACAGACATGCAGCACAGAGCGCCCTGCTGGGCCCGCCGGGGGGCAGAGCCATGCACAGGCTGCACCGAAGCGGGCACACCGCTGCTCCCTCGGGGGCTGAGCCCCTCGTGCTGTCCCAAGGGCTCCGCTGTGGGCTCAGCCGCGTCCTCGAGGAAGCTGGAGCCAGGCTGTCCCTCTGGCAGGGCATCCTCTGGGAAGGACCTGGGCTGGATTCCTGCTCGTGGTAGCTCGGTGGGACCGGTGTGAGGCACTCGGTATCACGGAGTGGCTGGTGCTGAACGGGCCACCCACTCTGGGTAATGAGGTACTTTTGGGGCTCCTGGGGGTTACGGACACTCTGGTGTGGTCTGACTGTAGGTGGGTTTGGGGAGGCTGATCCGGATGATGCATCAGGCTAAGGGTGACTGTCCCCTGGGAACYCCCACACTGCTCATCCCTTCAGTGCAGTCTGGGGATCCACAGCTCCTGCCCACCCCTGCCTGGGGCATCTCCCACTCCAAGGAGTTTCTCAGCCTCTCTCCTTGTGCTCTCAGCYGGCCATGGGGCCCATGGGGCCAGCTGATGGGCTGCACAGCCTCTTTCCTTGGGGACTGTGCTCTAAGGATGGAGCTGTGTCACCCTGGGCACTGATCCTGAGAAACCCCCCACTCYGATGGCACAGGGCTGGACCTGGGACAGGGCTGGACCTGGAGCTGGGTGATCACCAGCTCCAAAGTGTAGGTAGGGGGGTGGGCCTGGAAATATCACATGAACCCCTGATAGTCTCCAGTGAATCCCAAGAATACCCAGAGCCTGCAAATGGGGCAGGACAGGTGAATACTCTTGGGACTTACCCAGCCTGGAGTTTGGGGTGTCCTGTTTGTCCCTGTCCCGCTCCTCCTGCCCTCCCTCATGTCCCTTCACCTCTGGGACCCACTGGGCATTTCTGCCTGGCAGCAGCCCCTCCGCAGCAGAACAGGGCCCCCGTGCCCCCCCAGGCACTGGGAAGGCAGATCCCTGCAGTTCCTCCCCATGGCACATGGAGGGAGTGGGCTCATCGCGTCCTCAGGTGTGATGGGGGACACGTGGCCTTGCAAAAGGACGTTTCCCACACACCAGCTCCAGACATGACTTCTCCATTACCAAGGAGGGGTCTGGATACAATCACCCCATTGTACCATGAGGTCCCTGTGCCCTGATCCCTGGGGCTCACACAGGACTCCTGGGGACAAGGTGAGCCTGAGCACCTGTGACCTGTCGCTTGTGGGGGCACCGGGCCTGTTTTCCAGACTGGGTGCCTGTTGCGGATAGGTAAAACCTTGCAAAATGAAGGCCTTGTTACCCTTGTAAAATCATGGTTCACTTCTGTTAGTTTGGCTAAGTGAAAAGGCCTCTGGGAACAAGCTCAGCTAACTTAGAAGTAGAGAAAACAAGTTACATAACTTTCGCATGACCACCTCGTGGCTTATGGTGACTGGTTGAATTATTGTTTGTTGTGTTTCAATGGTATGTATTCTRATAAGAACTAACTACTTAAAAAGACTTAGTTTTTGTAATAAAACTCTCTCTCCTTCGCACCYGCCTGGGAACTCTGTATCTCTCCATCGACACAGGTGCCCAGGGTCTTGGTTCTGCTGGTGAGATGCTGCCRAGCACAGGGGCTGCCTCAGGCACTTGGGACATTGGTCACATCCCGCTGTCCCCAGCGCCCCTCCAGCCATGCCAGTCGTGGCTGTCGGCCGCTCCCTACCCGCTCCAAGTTTGGTGGCACAGGCTGCTGCCCCTGGCCGACAGTTCCAGGAGGATCAGGGTGGGAGGGAGCTGGGCAAAAGCTTCCCCTCAAAACACGATCCCTACCTGGGCGCTGCCTGCGTCGGTCGGCCCGGGGCTGAGGGGCTGGTCCCACCTCCGCGGGGGCTCGCTCGGCTGCCGCGGGGCACCCGTGTCCTCCCAGCCGAGCGGTGGGGCTGCCCAGCTGCTGGCCGGGCCCGTGCCACCCAGCTGTGCCCACAGCCCTGCGTCAGGCTGTCGAGAAACGGAGGCTCATTACACGGGGGAATGAGCAGGGCAGCCTCGCACCCCGGGGGCTGTCGGGGCTGCCTGCTGGGCTCTGTGCCGCAGCCTGCGGGGAGCAGGCCCATGGAGAGCTTGGCTGCAGCTCTTTAACCTCAAGAGCTTAACTGGAAGGAGGGGGGGGCAAAGAAAAAGAAACCAGGCCAAGACCATTTTTCCTGCTGATGTTCCTGATGCAGTCAGTCCAGTCCCTCGGAAATTTGATTTGCAGCTGTGGCCAGCAAGGTATTGGAAGCAGAGTGTGCTTCAATAATTCATCGCTTTTTAAAGCCTCTAAGGCCACTGGGCACAGCCAGGAGAGCCCACAGCACCTCTGCATTAAAAATATGCTGGAGATTTACACACGCAGACCGGTGTGTAAATCCTCCTCCCCCCATCCAGGCCTGGCTTGTCTTCATTCCTCTCTCTAGGGCACAGCCAGGTTCCTGCTGTTCCAGTGCCACTTTTGGAACCTGCCCCAGACCTGGAGCTGTGGGTGACGGGGTTTCAAACCAGCACCAGCCATGCAGGCCATGCAAGCGGGGCTGGCACTGCCCTGCTGCCCCAGCCCTGCCCGCGGGGGAGCAGCCAGGCGGCCGCCGGTCCTACCAGTGCTCCGGGGAAGCTGGGCAGAGCGGGGCTGACCGGGCACGCCGGCACGTCCTGGCGATGCGTGGAGACAAGGGGGGAGCGTTAGTGCTGGTGACCTTCAGCCCGTGGGGTGTCCATGGGGGCCTGGGGAGCTGTGTCTGGTGTGAGACGTGGCCCCTCAGCATACCCGGCTCTGTGGGCACTCAGGGGAAACTGCCACATGTGGGCAGCGACATCCCCGCCTGCCCAGGAGTGCCCTCCAGCACCCGCAGGGCCTGGGCAGGCAGTGGGGAGACACAGAGGCCTGCAGGAAAGGGGATCGCACCCAGCAGAGGGATGGGGTGGCGCGTCCCCTCTGCCCCACGCTGCCACGGTCCAGCACAGGGACTGGGGGTGCTGGCACAGCGCTGCAGCTGTGAGGCATGGACCATCGGCACCAGTGTCCCTCCAGGAGGAGTGGGGGTCTGTTCCCAGGGCCCCTCCCTAGCCCTCTCCTGGCATCGTGACCTGAGGTGGCAGCTGAACCATCGGGAGATGCTAGATAAGGTCACATGGGCGCAACCGAGAGCATGTCCCCGAATTCCCGTGCTCTCCCTGCACAGAGCACCCCGTGTCCCCCCACGGCACCCACCTGCAGGTAGTGGTAGGCCAAGTCCTGGTGGCAGGACTTGGATTTGAGCAAGGCTTTGTCGATGGTGGCGGAGGCCTTCTGGCACACCTCCCGGGCATGGCTGAGCGTCAGCGTGGACCAGGAGCCCCGCTTGATGTAGTTGGAGTCGTTGTTGATGGGGATATTGGTGCAAGGGGTGACCTTGAGGTCGTTATTGCTCTTGGAGGATTTCAGCATGTGCTCGCTGATGGTGTTGTAGGCGTGCATGAAGTACTTGGGCTGGCTGTGGTCGGGCTGCCGGCCCAGCGTCATCAGCCCCATGGGGTTGCGGTAGCTGCAGGTGTCGCTGTCCAGGTTGTCATCGGAGCTCCACCAGCCTGAGATGTTGGACCTGGTCCTGCGCTTGGGCTCGGAGGTCTTCGCCCGGTCCTTGCTCTTGCTCCTCCGGTTTTGCTTGGCGTCGTCCGCCCCCTTCTTCCCGTTGACGTTTCCCTTGGCGGGGCCCTCCAGAGACTGGGACTTGGCGAAGAGCTTCTGCACGGAGTGCACGAGGTGCCGGATGCGCCCCGGGCTCTCGCTGCGGTGCTTGGCGTCGCTCCGCTGGAACTGCAGCGTGCTGAAGCCGTCCCTGTGGATGGGCAGCTGCTTCTCAAACTGGTCGAGGAGGTTTGCAGGCAGGCGGTTGATCTTTGTGGCTTGGGCGTGGCTCGGGAAAGGGTTGTCATCCGGGACCTCGAAGTGGGAGTTGTAATGGATGCGGGGGAAAGTGCTGCTGTTGGAGATCTGGTTGTTGAGCGGAAGGAGACAGTCGCCGTGGAGGGTGTTCTGGGCCGGGAACCGCGGATCCATGGTGAAGGAGTCGGTGGGGCTGAGGAGATAAGGGTTCCTGTCCTGGGGGGCATAAAGAGAGTCTTGAGGGGAGTCCAGGTTATCGGAGAGGTGGCGGCTTCTGTTGTCTCCTAAGCCCTTCATGGTCCCAGTGCTTCCTAGACCATGGCTCAGGGACGGTGTGGCAGAGCCCTCGCAGACCTCCCTGCAGCTGGGGGGAGAGGACAGATCTGAGAGCCTGCCAGGAACCCCTCTGCAGCCCACTCCTCACCGGGGRCACATCCCTGTCCCCCTCGAGAGCAAATGCCTCACGGTGAAGGGACAGAGGAGAAGCACGATGGAAGAGAGCTGACATGGCAGGAGGGGAGGAGAAGGGGTGTGAGGCCAGGGGCTGGAGAGAGCAGGGCCCAGCGGAGAAGGAGGGGCAGGATTCACTTCCTCACTGCAGTTGCAGTGCTCGTGTGCCTCAGTGCCCAGCCACGGGCTGCTTAACAATGCTGCGGCTGTTCTGGTGCTGCACATGGTTATTGAACATGTCCCCTCTCCAGCAGCGTGACAGAGGCACTGCCAGCAGGGCCCTGCTCCCCCCGGTTTGCTCAGGGGCTGGGAGAAAGCCCGTGCTGCCAAAGCCCAGCGGGTCCTGGCTGCGCCAGGCAGCCCCGAGCCGAGCAGCCCAGCTCTGCAGGGTGCCCGGTGTTCCTGTGGTGACGGATCCCGGGGCCGGCACTGCTCCTGCACCGTGCTAATGTGACACGATGGCAAACGCTTCCTCTCCCGCCAGCGCCGCGTTCCTGGCAGGTTCTGCCCCGGAGCACGGCGTGTCAGTAGCTCTGTGAGAGCTGAGGTGTTGCTGAGCACTCAGAGTCTGCCCTGAGAAGCTGTTGGCTGCTCAGACGATGATTCCCGCTGTGCTGCACCKCTCCCGGGGCGCTGTGTCACCTGTGCCACCCTCCAAGCCTGCCTGTCTGTTCCCTCTGCCACTGCGAGGGCTGGGCTTGGGCACTCGAGGCCCATTCAGCAGGTGCAGCATCCCTGGGGGGGTGGAAGGGCAGCYGGACGCAGGGAGCCCCCGAGGGACCCTCACTGAACATCTCCCCAGTGGTTTTGTGCTGTCCTGCTTGGCTCGAAGGGATCCTCATCTGCACTGGGTTATACAGGGAAAAATGACAAACCTTTTGGGTTTGCTTAAAAGAAAAATCAATGAACATTTATGTGAGTTGAGCTGCCAATCAATAAGTTGATTTTCCATACTTAAAACCTACCTGAAATCATGTAGTGTACAAATGAACTCTTATTTCCTCTTACCTTTGTTTAGTTCCTTAGTTCCTTTTTGAAGTGTCACTTAATAAAGAGAGTGACTTTTAACACACACACACACACACACACACACACACACACACACACACAGAGTAATAGGAAAAGGGTGAACAGTTTTAAACTAAAAGGAGAGAGATTTTGATTAGATATTAGGAAGAAACTCTTCACTGTGAGGGTGCTGAGGCCCTGGCACAGGCTGCCCAGAGGAGCTGTGGCTGCCCCATCCCTGGAAGCGTCCAAGGCCAGGTTGGATGGCACTTGGAGCAACCTGGGATAGTGGAAGGTGTCCCTGCCRACGGCAGGGGGTGGAATGGGATGGGTTTTAAGGTCCCTTCAAACCAAACCATTCTGTGATTCTGTGATTAAAGGCAACTGGCAAACACTGGAGCATCCCATGGGTGTAAAAATCCAGAGAAAGAGATCCTAGACTGCTTTTCCAAATCCCAGGGCCCCAAAACATGCACACATAGCTGCAGAGCTGCTCCCTGGTCTGCTGAAGGGGCTGCTYTGGGGCTTGGGACAGAGCTCTGTGCAGAAGAGCCATCTGCCCACAGTGGGATGATCCAGTGTCTGCCCAAATACACCTGGAAGGGGAGAGAGTGCCTGGACCCTCAGAGCCTCTGTGAGTCTGTGAGAAAGAAAACCATCRTTTGCTTATTCCTAGAGAACAGGTAGGATCATGGTGTGTCCCTGTGAGGAGCAGATTTGGCACTCTGTGCTCCTGCCTTCTCCCTGCTCAGCCATGGATTGGTCTCCAGCCTTCCCGAGGAGCTTGTCCCCCACGTGCAGTGTGGCCAGCGAGCTGCAGAAGTGGTGTGGGAGTGGAAGGCAGTGACCACTGCAGGATGGCAGGAATCGAGAGGCTTGTCTTCCTTCCTCACTCAGTGAAAAATGTATTAAGAATGAAAAGCAGCTGGAGCTTTAAATAATTGTTTGGAAGCACAAAAAAAAAAAAAAAAAGAAGTGGAATGTATTCCATGGCTTGATGGGCTTTACAAAGTGTCCATCTCCTGAGGGTCCTGCCCACACTGACCTCAGCCCACCTGCCCCGAGGCACTGCCCACTGTCCCAACCCTAACCCTGCACTGTGGGCATCCCGGGGCCCACACCAGGCTTGGCCAGCTCTGTCCTGGCCCCTGGAGAGGCTGCATGGCCCCATGGGAGAACTCCTCTTGTCCTGCTGCTGAGCTGCTCCAGCTGCCTTCGCCTCCAAGCTGTGCCTGCCCCGAGGTCTGGGCTGGGGTGCCCCCCTCCACCACACAGACACTGCCCAAGCATTTTGAGGATGAGGAGATGGCCTGAGCTGGGGAATGGTGATACCAAACCTGCCCTTCCTGCCCAAACATCAAATGCAGCATTAGCCTTGACTGGTGTCCAGCTCCTCCTGGTCCCCATGGGTGCCATCCTAATTCCTGCTGTGCTCTCTGGCATCATCAGCCCCCCTGGAGTCCCCTGCCCACGGGACCCCCTGGGCTGGTGGATCTGGGTGGACCTGGCTGGGGAGGTGCCAGCAGGAGGCTCAGGATGTGCCAGGCAGCCCTGTTCCTGCCATGTGCCAGCTGGCACCCACAGAGCTCACAGAGCGGTGACAGAGAGCCCCAGAGGATGCTCCCAAAGGAAACCCTCTGGGCAGCAGGGAAGGACAGGGTGTAGGACAGGCTCTGAGCTGAGCTATCCATCTGAATTCCAGATGGCTTTGGATGGGCAAGCTCCACCTGCAAGCCTTGGAGGGGAAGCCCTGCAGGGGGTGGGAAGCCCAAATCCTCCCTGAACAGCACCCTGAAGTGCTCAGGCTCAGCTCTGCTCTGATCTAATCCACTGTGGCCTCTCTCCATTCCTTCCTTCCCCCAGCTCTGGAATCCCAGCAAAATCCTCCCCTTGCGCCCAGGGCCATCCCAGCTCCGATGGGTGCTGTGCCTCTCCCATCACAGGAGTCAGGCTCCCTGAGGAGATCCGAGGCACTGATTGATTACAAAGGGATGTCTCTGGATATTGGCAGTAAATACGTCTTTGCCACCCAGGAGCAATCGATACTCAAAGCAGAAACCTCCCTGCTCTTCCTGAGAGACGTCAGCCCCTGACTGCCTCTCTGGAAACCACCACTGCCTTGTGCTCACTGGGCTCCAGATTAACTAAAGCTGCCTCAGGAATCAAAAGAAATAGGGAAATGAAATGAAGTTAAGGAAACGTAAATCAATGCCATGCAATGAAGGTCTGGTGTGCACAGGAGGAGGAGAGGGGCCGAGGTCGGGCTGGCTCTGGGTGCTGGAGAGGCAGAGGGGTAGGGAGGAAACACTGAGGGGCTGGGGGATAAGTGGGAAGGGAATAGAACGTTTTGGGGGGGCAGGAGCAGAAAGGATGGGAAGGCAGGAGCAGGAGACGGCAGGGAGCTCCCTCTCTCCCAGACTGGTGTGCCTTTGCCAAGGGTGGACACTCGCTTCTCTGTGGCAGAGATTTCACTGCTCCCTTCTCCTGTGCACAAACCTGCGGAGCCCCCTGATCCTCCTGCCTGCTCTGCGATCCCTTCCCTTGCAGGTCAGGGATGTGTGAGGTACCTCCCTGCTGCTGGGCGTGTACTGGTGCCCACCATGCTGTGTCTGCTGCCTCCTCTGTCAGCTGGTTCCCCTCTAAGACGGATTAAACTGTTTTCTTACATTTCAATTACTCCCTGCAATTCTTGGCAATTTCTTGAGACAAGGGGTCAGGGAAGGGAAAAGTCCAACAAGATCTTCCCTGCCATAATTTAGATTTGGCAGGATGAAAAAGCTTGAAACTAAATCTCCCAAATCCATGATCCTGCAGCTCACAGACTGGGTGAGGGCTGTGTCCTGGGACAGCTGCCCGGTGTCCCTGCTGTGTCCCCCTGCCCCGAGCCAGGCACCCAGCAGGCGTGGTCAGCCCCACACCACAGAGGGAACAACAGAGTCATTGCAGGAGGCCTGGCAACAGAGGGTCACAGCAGGGGCTGCCACGGGGAGGACAGAACCCCTGAGCCCACGGAAAGGGGCTCATCCCATTACCTCCCTCTCTCTCAGCCTGTTTTCTCAGGGCTGCCCTTCCTCTTCCCAGTGGCTTTGCTGATGCTCAGAGGCCTCAGAACTGAAGGGGATGAACTGACCTGCCCTGGTTTATGGCASTTCTGTGTGTCCCAGACTCCAGCTGGAGGCAGCTTCCCCTTGGGCACAGTTCAGAGCCTGCAGGTTGGGATGGGCTGCACCCAACCCACCTCCAGCAGCACCTCCGGCAGCTCCAGATACCGGGCAGGGGATGGGATCACAGAACAGAATCCCAGAATGGTTTGGGTTGGAAGGGACCTTAAAGCTCGTTCTGTTCCACCCTCTGCCATGGGCAGGGACACCTTCCACTATCCCAGGTTGCTCCAAGCCCTGTCCAACCTGGCCTGGAACACTTCCAGGGATAGGTCTCCAACCATGTCAGGGCCCACCAGCTGTGACCAGTGTCTGTGCTGGGGCACTGCACCACAAGGGACTTGGGCAAACCAATGCCACTGCCCACCATGCCCCTCCTTGTTAACCTCTGGGGTGGATATGGGTTTCAAGAGATGCTGCCCTATTTCTATTGTCTTAAATGTTGCAAACCCACCTTAGACCAGCTTATCCTGAGGCCATGGAGCAGACAGGGCAGAGGACAGGGCAGACCTCCTGCCCTCTGTCAGCAAGGAGGGGACAGCAGGGGGACATGCAGCCCCTCACCCTCACAGCCTCACCCCACTGCCCTCTGCTGCCATCCACTCCCAGGGTCTCACTCTGCAGTGGRCAGGCGTTTGCCAGCCTGATCCATGGCACAGCCCTGGGCAGGGCTCACTCCTTCTCCCCAAGCCTGGCAGATCTCAGGGAGCCCCAAGAGCACCCCACATTCACCTGGATTTCTGCTCCTCGTGCGTGCCCGTTGGGACTGTAGCTGGAAGTGTTCCACAGGCGTGTGGAGGTGGCACCTGGGGACACGGTTTAGGGGTGGCTGTGGCAGTGCTGGGCTAACGGTGGGACTTGATGAAGGGCTTTTCCAACCTCAGTGATTCCATGGGGGCAAACRCAGCTCCGTGTGGCTGTGTGGGGTGTGTGTGACACTGCGCTGTGGGTGTGACACAAGGTGCATGCCAAGGTGGATGGGCTGTGTGGAGGTGCACCTCTGAGGGGGGCACTGGGTGTTACAGGGCTGCTCCAGCAGAACCAGGGAGCTGGGAGTGCTGGGCTGGTGGCTCATTTCACCCTTCACAGGCAGCTCCCTCCCTTTTCGCCTGCCCTTAGACACACCTGCCATGCAGGGACTCCCTGTCCCCTCCCTGTCTCCCTGGCTCTGCTGACACAGCCACAGCTGCCACGGCTGAGCAATGCCTTGACCCAGAAATGGGCACTTGAAGAGCTCTCCAAGTGGTGCTGAGGCCCTGGCACAGGTTGCCCAGAGAAGCTGTGGCTGCCCCATCCCTGGAAGTGTCCAAGACCAGGTAGGACAGGGCTTGGAGCAACCTGGGATAGTGGAAGGTGTCCCTGCCCATGGCAGGGGTGGAACTGGATGGGCTTTAAGGTCCCTTGCAATCCAAACCTTTCTGGCGTTCTCTGGTTCCCTGATTCCATGTACTCCTGAGGCAGGGCCGGCCAGGAGGGGCCAGGAGCCACTCRGGTGCTGCTCAGGAGAGGCGGGCAGCACATCAGGAGAGGCAGCAGCCTGCAAAACGGGACTGCTCCGGGCACACGACCTCCAGGAGGAGGCCACCCCTGTGCTGACAGGGCTGCGGGCGCCCTTTGGGGTCAGCTGGGCCCACCCTCTGCCCGTCAGCTCTTCCAGGGCTCCATGTCCCTCAGTCTCCCACGCAAACCCCGGCCCAGCCACCCAGGCTGGCTGCAAACACAGGGGTGGTTTTATCTATGGCGACAGCAGCACGTTAGTAAGGGGCTGGAGAGGGGAGGGACGATTCCCAACCCGCGGGGAAACGCTCGCCGTCCGTGCCGAGGCAGCCGCAGCGCCGCGGGCCTGCCCACACGGCCCGCGCCGAGCGCTCCCTGCGGCGGCAGCAGCTCTGCATGGGCCGAGGGGGGCGCCGGCTGCCGGGCCCTGCATTAATGATGATTCAGAGTTCACAATCTGATCGTGGCGGATAAAAATAGCGGCTCCTGCTCGGAACAACTCATTACACAACAGACCCGGCTCTCGCCGCGCTGCTCCCGGGACGCTCCCCCTCGGCGCCGGGGCACAGCCCGCACCCAGGGGTGGGCACGGGGAAGCACTGCCCACCCTGGGATGAAGCCCGGGCTCCTGAGGAGTGAATGTCACCCAGCGTGACAGTGCCACCAGGAGAACCAGGCACAGCGATGGAGGGGACATGGGAGTGTCACCTGTTTGGGATCGCGGCAAGCCAAGCGTGTCGCCTGTCTGGCATCCCTCCTTGGGACACGGGGAATCTCCTCGGAGGGCCGGGCTGCCCGTTGCCTGAGGGCGTCCCAGGGGCTCACCCAGCCCATCCTCACCCCCTGCCAGGCAGCCCTCGCCAGGTGAGGCACACCCCGTGCCAGCCCCGCCGGTGGCTGAGCTCGGTGGAGTTCCCGGGGAAGGATCTCCTCACATCCCTCCTCACGCGGGAATAAAGGGCCGGTGCCTTCAGAGTGTGGGATCTGCACACAGCTCCCGAGGCCCCACAGCAGCTGCACAGAGCCCCACACACCCGTGGTCTCCTGCTTGTWCTTCAGGCCCAGAGGTGTCTCTGCCCACTGGTGCACACTGGGGTGATGGGGAGGGATGGGATCTGACTGGCACCATCCCAAAACGACAGGAATAATTTATCTTACCTTAAATGCTCTAAATACTGTTGTTTTTTTTTTTTAAATCTATCAGCTCAGCCAAATGCTGTGAAAGTCAAAGGCTGTTATATGACAGAGACTTTTGATATCAGGTGTTGGCTAAGCTGGAGGAGCAGATGAACTCCTGAGAGAGACAGAGAACTTATTTCCATGCAGATGTCACTGGTAATATAATCAACTCTCCAGGGAGCAAAACCCCAGAAATTCTGCAACCTATTTGTCTGTCCCTAAATAGAAGTTTCTCAAAGTTCTCTATGAGATGGGATTTGCTCTGAAGCAGGAAAAGCAAAGCATTAAGTAGGTCGAATGAGACAAATGAGACAGATAAGAAAGGGAATTTTCAGGAAGAGAGCAGGACAGCTGATGAGGTGGATGCAGTGGAAGGACCAGGGCAGATTGTTGGCTTTGAAACCCACCTGCAGCCTCTGCTCCCTTGCAGGGCACTCGGGGCACAGACTGGTGACCACATGGGGCATGTTCCAGCTTGGCTGGAAAAGCAGCTAATGAGAACATTCTGCCCCAAAGCTGCCCTGCCCTGGCCCGTGCTGTCCAGGGGTCTGGAGGGGGTGAGGGAGCATCTGCACAGCCTCCCTGGAGCGAGCGCGGGATCAAAGCCCTGAACGTGCTGCCCTTGACCTGCCTCTGTCCTGGTGCCCGGCGTGGAGGTGTCCACACCTGCACTGAAAACTTGTGACACAGACACAGGCAGAGACTCTGCTGGGCCCCCTGGGCTGTCACCCTGCCCCAACCCCATCTGAGCCCTCCTGCCTCTCTGTGCTGCCAGAGCGAGAGCAGCCCCAGGACTGCAGCACCAGGGCCCTTCCCTGGGCACAAGGACCATGCTGAGGAGGAGGAGGTTCAGCCTGGAGAAGAGACTGAGGTCAGACCTCATTGGGGTCTTCATGAGGCGCAGGTGCTGAGCTCTGCTCTGTGTGACCAGGGACAGGACCTGAGGGCATGGCTGAAGCTGTGCCAGGGGCCGGTTAGGCTGGATATAAGGGAAAGGTTCCTAACCCAGAGGGTGGTGGGCGCTGAACAGGCTCCCCAGGGAATGGGCACGGCCCCGAGGCTGCCAGAGCTCCAGGAGCGTTTGGACAATGCTCCCAGGGATGCACAGGGTGGGACTGTTGGGGTGTCTGTGCAGGGTCAGGGGCTGGATCAATGATTCCTGTGGGTCTTTTCCAGCTCAGCATATTCCAGGATTCTGTAGTTCTCTATCTCCTTGCCCCTGATGTTCGTGGCACAGCAGTTACAGGATGCTCCGAACGGCTGTGGCTGTCACTGCTGCACCACCAGCTCTCTGCAGCTGAGCAAGGACGCTGCCTTGCTCCAGGGCAGATGTTCCCATTGCCTACCTGTCCACATGAAGCCAGGCAGGCCCACGTGGAGCCAGGCAGGGCCCTGCCTGCATTTGGGATGCAGGATGGAGATGCTCTTCGGCAGAGGATTTACTCAGTGCTCAAACAAAGCAGCTCCTGTCGCCTGAGGGTCCCGGGGCAAGGAGGAGCAGGTGGGAAGAGCCAGCAGCTCCCTCTGCCATCCCTTTGGAGCCCGGGCTGGGCCCGGCGCAGCTCCCGCGTGCTCGGCGCTCGGGAACACTTCCTTTGTCTCAAAGTGGGTCAGGCGGAGGCGTGACGTTTCTATAGCGATGGGCAGGAGATTTCATAACTTTATTTTGCGAGGGGCGTTGCAGGATCCGCCAGGAGACGGAGGGAGGATTGTCACTGAATCGCCCTCCCAGCTGCCCTTCCCCTGCGCCTGCAGGAGCTCTGCTGCCCCTGGTCCACAAGCACAGAGCGGGGTCTGTCCCCCCGTCCCCCTTGGGAGTCCCAGAGCCACCCCCGGGCCATCCCGTACCTCTCACAGCTTGCTGGGCTCGGGGACTAGGCCAGGTTCAGCATCCTGTGCTCCGTGTGTCCCTGTGGGCTCCAGGGCTGTCCCTCATGAAGACCTGTGGGGCAGAGAAAAAAGGGGAAATGTGCTCAGGTGACAGCGATGATCAGAGGGCATCTCCCCAGTGAACATGCCAGGCCACAGCCCCGATGCTGCAAACCCTCGACAGCTCTGCCTGACCCCCGGGCTGTGCCCAGCAAAGRGCAAGCGGGGGACAGTGCCTGTGTGAGGCACAGTGCCCACGGGACAGGCAAGGATGTGGGAGTGGGTCCTGTGTCCCTCTGTGTGTCACATGGSCTGAGAGGATGGGCTGGAGATCAGCCAGGCGGTGAGAACATCCAACACGCTCCTTGCCTGGGGGCTCAGGGCTGGGCTGAGCCCCTTTGTGGGAAAGTGCTCTTTGTCCTTCCTTCCCTTGTCTCTCCGCCACGGAATAAACCCCCTGCAGTCCATGGCCACGCTAGGCCTGTCACCCTCTGTGCCTCACCCTCTGGGCTGTCCCCTTTGAGCCGAGCCCAGGGAGAGCAGGAAGGACAGTCCTGGGGACAGACCCCCTGCCCGGGKTGGCAGAGGGCAGCCTCTGGTGTCCCTTTGCTGTGTCCAGCAATGCTCCTGCCCAAACCTGCTCTGACTCTCACCTGCCAGTGCTGCTCCCTGCAGCTCCCACCAAACCTCTCCCATCTGGTCACTAGGGGCTACTGTGCTGCAGCTAAAGCCCTGTGCTTCCTCCTTCCCTGCCATCCATCCACACTGCAAAACACTGGGAAAATGCTCCCTCTAGGAAAAGTCAGGTAAATAAATATGGAGAAAAAATCCCAACGTTTCTTAATGTCCTCAAATCCCTACACACCATGCAGAGAACACAGCCAGAGCTATCTAATCAGTGACATTAATCACTAATTGGGGTTTGCATGGATGAATATCCCAGGCTGGCCTGTATGTGCACACAGCCTGCCTGTCCTGCACTGGGAGCTGCTGGGGCAAACTGGGGAACTCCTGCTGTGGGAAGCGGGGGGTGGGAATGGAGTGGCAACCAGAAGAGGGGTCAGCCTTCCTAGGATGGTGTTTTCATTCCTAATTGAACAGAAGAGGCCATCTGGGTTTGAGAAGGCCTGGGGGAGCTCAAGGAGRGGTGAAAACAGGTGAATCCCAGTTTCTTGGGGGGATGGAAGGCTGGGACAAGGATACGAACCTCGGCAATTTTTCTAGAAAAGCCAGATCCAGGTGCTGGGTCTGACTCCTGCCCTGGTGACGCAGAAGATGACTGAACTGGTGCCCAGAGATGAGGCAGCAGCTGTTTGTCCCCAGAACACAGAGAGGGGCACTGCAGTGCCCCTGAGACCCCGCTCTGCCACCACCCAGCACGAGGGGCTTCACCCCCGGGTCGGCTCCTGCCCGGGGGCGTCACACACAGCTCAGGTGCCTGTTCTGGCAGAGGCACTGTGTTCCCTTCGGACGAGCCCAGCAGCCCTCCTGGAACCTGTCCCAGGGAASCAAAGCCTGGACAGACACAGAGGTACAGTGCAGAGAATAAGGGGACTGCTCACTCCCAGGCTCTCATGGGGGACATCCCAACAGACAGAAGAATAGAAAAGCCTGGGAAGATCAGCAGACTGCCCTCCTAAATCCAGTACAAACCCTCATCACCTTCCCACTAACTGCGTATTCCTTGAACACCGGCACTGCAGACGGAATGGTTAAAGGCATGTCCTGGGACAGCCAGACAGGGCAGTCCCACCTGTCCCCARAGCTCACCTGTGTCCTACACCAAAACACCCTTTCTGGAGTTTCCTGCTGCTGCTGGGAGCTGGGCTGTGGAGCCAGAGCCCCATGCTGAGCCAGAGGTGCAGCACATGTGGCTCCACATGTGGAGACATCAGCTCTCCAAGGCAAGGGACACGTCCTTGCCCCAAACCCAGACATTCCTGGGCTCAGGGGTGTCCCTGAGGCCGCAGCCTGCCGGTCCCAGCAGTGAGTGCAGCACTGTGTGACTGTGCCGGGACTGTGTGGCTGGGCCAGGTGCCACTGACTGCACTGGAACCACCCATGGAAAAGGGAATTCCAGCTCCTGTGAGCTGTGTTAGGTTTGAGCCTGTGATCCAGACATGTAGAGCCACCAGCAGAGCCAGGATCCATGGCCAGTGCTGCCTCCAGTGCCAGCACCCCCCTGTCTCTGTCACCCGCTGTCGCTGTCCTGCTCTAATGCCACCAGTGCTGGGATGGAGGCCAGCACCGTGTACCACTGGAGCCACCATGGAAGCCACCAGCATCTGCCAGGAATGTCCCCAGCACCCTCCTGGGGGCACAGGTACCACCACGAGCACCCAGCATCCTGTAGCACCACCACTGGGATGGAAATGCCTGTCCAGTGGTGACATCACCCATCACATCTGTGCCTGCCACCAGCACTCTCAGGGTACCCCAGACCCCCAGGAACATTCCAATGCTGGCACCCCTTGGCACATCTGAGGGGATGGAGGAGCAGTGCCTCGGTGCCAGGGCTCCCCTCACCCAGCAGGTTCCCCAAACCAACAGTGCCACTGAAGCTCTGGAGGAAGAAGCATTTTGGTGTGGAACACTTTCCCCTTTGCGTGCTGCTCCTGCACTGAGAAAATGGCACCATAATTGCTTTTAATTAATATCAGCATCAACGCCCAAGGAAATGCAAATGCACTATTGTGTCACCAGCACAACTGTGTGACGTTACCGACCAGCCAGACACCTCCACTCTGCCTCTCTTTGTCCCTCCAGCCATACACCTCCATTGTCCCTCTCTTCCTTCCTCCATCGTCCCCCTCTTCCTGCCGTTCTCAGGAGCAGGATGCTCTGTGAGGGGGTGGGATGGAAGCTGATGCACGGAGGGACAGGAGAGGTGCTGCAAGCTCAGGGAAGGAGACTGCATGCCACGGGAAGGATGGGGAGCAGGGCCCAAGCTGGAGCCTGGATTTTCCAGGCAAGGAAGGCACAGGATGCCGGAGGAAGCAGCCAAGGGTCCATCCAGGGAGGTGTGCCTGCTCCCACACTGCTCCTGCTCAGGGGTGTCTTGCTGATGAACTGATGTCCCTTCACCATGAGCGAGCAGAGGGAAGCTTGGCAAGAGGGGCAGGATGGTCCTTCCCCTCCTGCCACTCCAGGGCCATTGGTGTGGCCACAACCAGAGCAGAGCATGGCCAGCAGAGCTGGRGAGCTGCAGGTGGTGCTGGGATCCAGTTCCAGGGAAAATCCTGTGGAATGTTCCAGGCTCAAACAGCAGCATTTTGGGCTGGTCTGTGTGAGAAGGGAGGTCCCTCCCTTGCTGGGCCCTCACCTCCTGCTCCTTCCTGCTTCTCCTCCAGACTTGGGAGAGCCTCAGCAAGCCACTCATGGCTGCTTTTGGTAAACTTGAGGAGATGAAGCCCTCATGCCAGGGAACAAGCACAGTGACCTGGCAGCCAGCCTGGTGCTGGATCCAGAGCTCTGGCGCAGGAAGAGGCTGGGAGTCCCTGTGAGATCCCACGAGCATGGCAGGGATGCTGCAGGGATGGGGGGATGAGCAGGTCTGGAACGGGGGCAGAGAGAAATGGGTGGGGGACAGACAGAAATGGGTGAGGAGCAGAGCACAGCCCCACAGGCAGGTGCCCAGCCTGGCAAGGGCATCTGAACACAGGGTTCCTTCCTCCTGCTGCCACCCCTCCTGCTATTGTCCCCTCCTGCTGTCCCCTCCTGCTCTCCTCCCCAGCCCCAGCTCCCTCGGACACTCAGATTTACGGCCTGTACGATCAGGTATGGACACTGCCAACTCTTCTCACACAGGCCATAACATCCTTGTGTGCAAGTCCAGCAACAGAACTAATGAAAACAAATACATGTGTGTTCTCGTGCTTCTACTCTCCTCACCATTTCTCGGGGCAAAACAAAGGCATTTACATCATGTGGGCCTCCCAGAATCACCCGTTGCATAGAGGATGTTTGGGGGCTGAGCTGGGAGCGTCACCTCCAGGGAAGGACAAGAGGCTGCTGTGGAGAGAGTGGAGAGCACAGGTGAGATATGGCTGAGCATCAGGGAAGAGATTTGTAGACAGCATTAAGATTCTCCCGAGGAGGCACGAAAGGAAAATGCGTGTGTGAAAACACCAGAGGGAACAATTGAGCAAAGGTGGGGAGAGTGGGAGTCCTGCTGAGCTGTGAGGAAGGTGCTCCTCTCCCCGAGCCCAGAAGGTTCCCACACAGATGCCTCRTCAGCAGGGTCCTGCTGGGTCACGGAGCAGCGAAACGAGGTTACAGCACACGGCACGGGCTGTTCCTCTGCTGCTCCCCCGACAGGAGGGTGTCCTGAACACAAGGACAACGAGCACTGATCCTGCCCAAGATGGAAGATGAAGTCAGCAAGAAGCTGAGGCAAAAGATCCACCCCCATGCCTCCCAGAGGTGCAAAGACTGACCCAAACCCCACATTGCTGTCAACTGAGAGGAACCCTGGGGACAGAGTGGGGACCCGACAGTGGCACTCCTATAACTCTGTACACAGAGGGACCTGCCAGACCTTGGGGGCTTCTCCTAAAGGACAAAGACTTTGGAGAGAACGACTTTGAGTGGCTGAAATCCATTTGAAAGGAACATCACCCTGCCTTCTGCTAAGATCTTCTATTAAACTTGCTGTCACCAATTTATTAAATAAACAGAGACAAGGAGGGTCTGCTCTACCTGACTGGTTCAGATGAGATATGAGACAAAACTGTTTCRCTGAAAGAGTGGTCAGGCACAGGAATGAGTTGCCCAGGGAGGTGGTGTGGAAGTGTTCAGCTGCTGTCTGGGTGTGGTGCTTGGGGACAGGGTTTAGGTGTGATTGTGGTGGGGTGGGGTTTATGGCTGGACTCGGTAATCTTGAAGGTCTCTTCCAACCCTGAGGATTCTGTGATCTCAAACGAGAGCAGAGGAGGGCACTCCATTCCCTGTGGGTGGGGTTACCCATTCTTGGCATGGGAACAGCAGCAAACAGCTCCGAGATTCCGGGTGTAGGAATGGGGGAACGAGCTGCATGGAGCAGAACTGAGCCTCTCCATCCAGGCAGGGAGGGAACTGTGCTCCCTGGCAGGGGAGAGAGATGCTCCTGTTTGTGAAGCTGGGCAGCCTGGAATTGCTCAGAAGGGATTCTGCACTAATGCCACACCCATGGACAGGGGCTCCCGGTGGGAGGGCAGGGCACCCCCGAGGCTCTGCTGGGCTGCAGGGACCCATGAAATGCTGATCGTGGTGGAAGACCTTCCCCTGAGGGCATGGGGGTGTGGGACAGACCCAGTGGGACATGAAACACTCCCAGCRAGGGAAAAGGGCAAGTAGGAGGGACTGGGAGCCTTCATCGGTGTGACATTGCGATGTGGAGAATAAAACTGGTCCAGACAACAAGGGACTTGTTGACGGAGAAATTCTGTAAGTGCCTTCACACCAGTGCCAGGGAGCCTGGATCACACACTCTGCTTACATATKGACATGGGTTTGACCTAGTTGTGCTCCTGAAATCTGGCTGGGAGCATCACATAACTGGAGTGTTAAAACCAGCAAATGCTAAAATCAACAACTTCAGGGAGGAACGAGGGCGCAAAGGGACATCAGCTGTCGCGGCAGGCAAGGTCAGCATTTTGAGTCCTACCCCCCTGTGAAGCTCTCAGTCTGTGTCCCAGCAGAGGCAGCAGAACGTGGAGAATGCACAGGGCCTCCCCAACCCGGCAGCTGCTCTGCCAGCAGCTCTGTGATCCGCAGGGAAAACAGGTTCCCTGTGAGGAGAGACTTGTGCTGAGCACTGCATCCCAGTGTGACCCCAGGATGGACGTGTGGAACACGGTGGCTCAACAGCTGGACACATCTGTCCAGAGTCATGGCTAAAGGGAGACCCTGCCTCCATCGGGCAGGGCAGCAGGAGCAGGGCCTGTGTGTGGCACCCACAGTGTCTTACTAGAAAAGAGTCAGTTTATGGCAGCTCGGGATCTGGGAGGATGTTCACGGAATCAGGGAATCATTAAAGCTGGAAAAGCCCTCTGAGATCACCAAGTCCAACCCTTAACCCAGCACTGCCAGGTCCACCACTAACCCACATCCCCAGGTGCCACATCCACACATTTTTTGAACACTTCCAGGGATGGTGACTCCACCACTGTCCTGGGCAGCCTGTGCCAGTGCCTGACCACCCCTTCTGTGAAGACGTTTTCCCCAATATCCAGTCTGAGTGACTGTGAAAAAGAATGGAGGCACACTGACCCAAAGCCAAACAAAAGCCTATTTCCAGTCCTGCAGTTGCACTTACACCCAGCCATGGACTGTCACAGAGTCTCACTCTAACCCTGGGCTGAGCAGCAAAGCCAGGGCACACAGGGTTGCACTGCAGATCGGGGACAGCCAGCTTGAGCTGGAATGTGGCTGCAGAGTGAAAAGGCCAGGGGCACTGGCTCAGAGCCACCTCCTGTGCTGCCCAGTGTGTCCCCAGTGTGTCCTCAGCGTGTCCCCAGCATGTCCCCAGCCTGCAGCCTGGCACAGTCTGCCCTCGCTGCTCTCCTCACCAGGGAACCCGGGATCCTGCTCCTGCCTGGGATCTGCAGTGGGACAGGCTGAAAGTGCCTGGGAGCCTACCTGCTCTCCTGTGGCAGGAACACCTGAAGGATCTGCCCTTGCTCCCTGTCCCTGACACTGCCTGTCTCTCACGGGGGCTCTGCACATCCTGACGTGGCCATGCCAAATCCAGCAAAACATCCCCAAACCAGGTCTGCGACACCACCACCGGTGTCAGAAAGCCCCGTGCTCGTGTAGCTACACCGAGAAGCCCTTAGCCCTATCAAAAACCCTCCTGGTGTGACCTCTGGGACAACCTGCATCACTCCCTGGGTGCCACGGGGGCAGAAACACCGGGACACCCCCGGGGCAGGTCCCTGCTCTGCGCCGGTCACCAGAGCCCTGCGCTGGCACGGCCACGGCTGCACCTCGGGCAGAGGGGATGGAGCACGGAGAGAAGCCGCCTGTGGCAGAGCCAGGCACGGGCAGACCCCGCCGGGCCGTGCTGAGCTGGGCTGCGGGGCTGGGCTGCTCTGGCCGCTGTCACAGCGGTGGCACTGCCCGCCTGCACCAGCCCATGGCCCTCCTCGGGGTGCGCGGCGCTGGCGGCCACAGGGTTGGGCTGGCGGCCGCAGGGCAGTGCCGGTGGCCGCAGGGCAGTGCCGGTGGCCACAGGGCAGTGCTGGCGGCCACAGTGTTGTGCCCAGGAGGGGACACGCCGTGCCCGTCGGGGCTGCCCCGCGCTGCCGTCACCGCGGAGCTGCCGCGTCCCCTCGGCAGTGCGGGGGATGCTCGTGCTCTCATAGCAAGGAGAGCTCTGCAGGTGCCGCCTTTAACGATTACGATGAGTAATTCCCTTTCAGTCCCTTAATCAGTCACTTTTAATTAGTGTGCCAGTTGTTTTTTCCTTAGCAAATAGCTCTCTCAATAAGGGCTTTCGCTGCATCTGCGGGGCTGGGAAAACACTGCTCCCTGATGGGGCCGTGTGTGAGTTCCTTGGCAGGGCTTCCTCCTGTGGAGGCTGTGGGACTGGGCTCACGTGCAGAGCATGGCACAGGTCCTGCTCGTCCTTGGGAAGCCCCTGGCTGCTGAGATGGAGGCATTCCTGAGGTGCTGGATGCTGGTGGCATCCTGGACATTGCTTTTTCCAGAGGACCCAAAGATTGGCTTTACCCTCTTGCAGGCAGGGACATCCTCCTCACCCACACCCTTCTCAGCCTTTTTCATTTCTCCTTTGAAACGTGCTTAGCTCTGTGATTCTGATATCTCAGGGCAGCGTGAATTTTGCCTGTGGAGAAGGATCCCACCTTGATCCCTTTCTGGATGCTTTGTCCCCTGTGTTGGGACAGGCTCTGTTTCCCAGCTCCAGCCCCTCTGACAGACACAGGGGTGTCCTCACCCGCGGAGGTTTGTTGTTCACGGTGCAGGTGTTTCCCCGCTGCTCTGGACACCTGCGCACTGCTGGCTGTGGGTCCTCCAGCCCCAGATTCAGAGCAAACACCCAGCTGCTCCTTCTCCACATCACTGAACTCCTCCTGAGCTCATCCCACATCCATGTCAACATCCAGCTACTTGGCTTAAAAGTTTTGCTTTCACTTTCCCCTGCATAATGTCAGCCTACATTTGGGTGGGCCTTCCTTCTCCCTGGGTGGGTTTGTCCCTTTCCCTGCGCGGGTTTTTCCCTCTCCCCAGGTGGCCTTTGCCCCYTGCCCTCAGAGGACCCCTGTCCCTTGCTCCATTCCCCTCTGGAGTGAGGGAAGCTCTGTCCTTCAGAGGGGCCCTGGCCTCTCCCCTTTTCCTGCCCAGGGCGGGATGTCCAGGCTGCCCCAGCTTCCCATGAGTCACCASCAAATCCCAGCTTCCTTCTCAGGGCCCTGGCACCACAGCCCCAATTACAGGGCAAGACTAGCGGAAACGAGCTTATTATTTACCAGGCTAATGAAAATTAATCATGCCTCCCCCTCCCTTTGCCGGGAGAACAGTCACGGCCAGGAAGGCAGATTACAAAAGCGTTATGGGCGACCGCTGTGCTGGGCTCTGGCACTGCCCGGGCTGCGTGGGGGCTGTGGCTGTGTTCACAGGGCAGCTGGAACCCAAGGGTTAAAGGCACCCACAGTGCTGCCTGTTCTCCCCCCAGGCTGCTGCTGGCCGAGGCAGGGCACAGACRGAGCCCCGAGCCAGTGCCAGGCAGGCTGGAGAGCCCTTCCCTGCTTTTCCGGGCAGCTGCTGCTTCTCCCCGAGCCTGGACCCCTCTGGCATCATCTGTCCTGCAAACAGGGAGTGGGGTGGGGCTCCAGCCCAGGAGCTCCCAGCCCACCCAGCGCTGGCAGTTCCCCAGGGTGGCCCGGCACAGCCCAGTTTGCTCCGTGCAGGCAGCCAGAGGCTCCAGGCTGCTGCACAGGCAGGGATGGGGAGCAAGGCTGTGTGCGAGGCCAGGTGGAGGAAAACACARCAGGGACTGGCTCACATTGCTCTGAGGTGGAAAACTAGAGCATTCCTTACCCACTGGAGCCAGTGGTTTTGCTGCAGCCTGGCAAGGGCAAAAGCCACCACCCTCATTCAAAATATCCCCCTCACTCGGGGGAARCTGAGGCACAGGATGGGGCAGGTCAGGCATGGGGACAGGGAGAGAGCTGCAGCCTGCTGCACCCTGCCCAGTGCCCCGTGGTTCCTGCTGGGGAAGGAGATCCCAGGGATGCAGGGCTGCACACTCAGCTCCAGAGCTGAGCCCAGGGCTGCCGAGTCTRCCTGCCAGGCTGACCTCAGCCCTCYTCTTCCAGGCTCAAAGATCTCCACATCCGTGATCAGCCTCCCTCCCTCTGGGGCTGCACAGGCTGGGAATAGGAAAAAGATAAGGAAGGAGCAGATTGCCTGGATCAGGATCTGGGATGGGGGGATGAGGGGACCAGGCTCCAGTGGATCAGGGTCTGGGATGAGGGAAGGAGAAGACCAGGCTCCAGTGGACCACGATGTGGGATGGAGGGAGGGAGGTGAGAACCAGGCTCCTGGGCCAGGCTGCAGGGCTGCTCCCTGCCAGGCCTGTCCAGGCCAGCGCTGCTGAGCAGCCCAACCCTCCTGTCGCCCACCACAATAATTAACTGTTGCTGTGGAGAGGACAGGAAACGAGCGGGGGTCAATTTTCCATTCCCAGTTGTGCATARCCAGTTCCGAGCACACAGCCTGAAAATAAATCTCCATCAGGCTCGTTACCTTTTAATTAACACCACCAGCTACAATGCGTCCCCGGCCCAGGCACAGCCACTATTGATGTACAACCAGAGCGAGCTGGGGCTGGGCAGGGCTGGTGGGAATTCTCCAGCTGGAAATTCTCCATGCTGTCCAACATGCTGGACTTGTCCTGCTCAGACAGGGAAGCTCTGATCCAGGATGGGGAGAGCTGCTGGATCTCCCCAGAACCTGGGGGCAGCTGGCACAGATGGCTGAAGGAAAGTTGGTGAAAAAACTGGAATTTGTTTTCCTTTTGCACAGATTGCAATAAAGAAGAAAAGAAGGTCCTGTGGGTGAAACATTGGATTAGAGGGATGGAACACCTGTCCCATGGGGAAAGGCTGGGACAGCTGGGAGTGTTCAGCCTGGAGAAGGCTCCAGGGAAACCTCAAAGCCCCTTCCAGTGCCTAAAGGGGCTCCAAGASAGCTGGATAAGGACTTGGGACAATGGCATGGGGTGACAGGCCAAGGGGGAATGGCTTCCCACTGGCAGAGGGCAGGGTTAGATGGGATTTTGGGGGGATTGTTCCCCGTGCGGGTGCTGAGGCCCTGGCACAGGTTGCCCAGAGAAGCTGTGGCTGCCCCATCCCTGGAAGTGTCCAAGGCCAGGGTGGACAGGGCTTGGAGCACCCTGGGATAGTGGAAGGTGTCCCTGCCCATGGCAGGGGTGGAACTGGATGGGCTTTAGGGTCCCTCCCAGTCCAAACCATTCCATGATTCTCCTGTTCTCTGCTTTTTGATTTCCCCCCCTCAGGGGTTTCCCTCCCAGKCTGTCCCTGCCCTGGTCTGCACCCGCAGCAGCCCCGTCCCCWCCGGGGGACCTGGCACAGGAGGGGCACACGGGCTGCCACCAGGAGGAAGGAGACAGGACGAAGGAATCCAGTTCTGCTCCTACCACCCTCCCACTTGGCACTTCTCTGCAAAGCACCGTGCAAACATTAACTAATTAATCCTCCCAGCACTCCTGGGAGGAAGAGACCTCGACGGGGCTCCTGTTCTAGACGCCTGATAAACACAAAGGATGGTTGAGGAGATGCCAGACAGGCAAAACCTGCAGGTGACGGGSGTTCCCCTGCTCTTCCTGCTGCACGTGGCAGGGCTGGGCAGGCACAGGATGTGCCAGGAGTCATCCTGTGCCCCGGGATGGAGGGTGCACAGCCACAGAGAAGGTGGGTGCAGGGCAGAGCGGGGACAGAGGCAGAAATCCGAGAGAGGTGAAACTAGAGGAGAATGGGAGGAAGAAGATGAGCCCTGCTGTCCAGACAGACAGACAGACCTCTTCCAATTCCAGCTTTGATGGAGTTTTACAAGTATCCTACAGTTAGCTTAAATGGAAGGAAACCCTGACACTGCTGCTGAGGCATCCTGGAGGGAAGTATTGAGAGAAAGCACTTTGACTTTAAAAAAGATGGATTTTGACTTGCTCAGTTCGGCAGGTGKGCTCCCCAGAGGATCTGAAAAATCRAACTGTGGGTTTCCATTCTGAACATCCCCAAACACTGCAGCAGTCCTGGAGTCCTTTAGCAGAGCTCTTTCTTCTCCACCCTCATGTTTACCCAGGAATGCATCAATCGACAGCTGCTGCAGCCCCTTCCTTTCAAAGGAGCCTGGCATTCCCGGGATTGGCAGCCTGGCTGTGCTCCCTCGGGTCCGGCCTCGCTGGGATCTTGCATTTAATGCTTCCTTGCCTCCATCCCCAAACCCTCTTGGAGCACCCTGCATGCCAGGATCCCACTCCCTGGTCCACAGGGTGTGCCCTGCATTCAGCGCTCCTGGGAAGGACCCTGGCAGCAGGAAAACTCCCGTGCCAAGGGATGCAGATCCACCCGGGGAACCCCACTGGGGCTGGCTGGGGACCTGCCCACTGCCCCRTTCTCAGCCTCTGCCCTCCTGGGCTTCTCCAACCTGGCTATTCCAGGGGATCCCCAGCGGGGTGAGATCTCCAAAGTCCAGCCAAGGTYCTGCTGTTTTCCTGGGAGTTGAGTTCAGTTGGACCAGTGCAGTTCCTTCCTGGAGAGACTCGCCTGCTGTGCCTGAAATCAGAGCTGCTCAATTCTTAAACACAGCAGCACGTGGAGGCCAAAACCAGGGACCAGAGGCTCTTCCCAGCCACTGCCCACAGGTCTGGAGAGACACAGCCCGTGTGCCTCAGGTCTCACTGTCTCCTTGAGGGGTTTTCCTGGAGATGGATAACCAGGCAGAAACCTGCCATGGAGCCTGCTGGATTTGGGGCTGGGCCCGGGCCCACCTCACACAGACACAGGGGCACCTGGCAGAAGGAGCCGTGCTTTGTTCTGGTTCCCCTGCACACAGGAGCAGATTCCAGAGAATCCCTCCCAGGGGCCCTGCACCAACCAGGCACAGTGGAAAAGCTCCTTGAAGGTTTCTGCTCAGCTGCCTCTGCCCAGGGACACCTCACTGCTCCCCAGACCCACGGAAGGGTTTGGTCTGCTGGTGTTTTCCCCACGGGGCTGCTGGTCTGGTGCAGCACAGGAGAACCAGAGGGGCAAGGGAAGGTGACGTGTGCAGGGGTGGCAGGACAGCCCTTTGCCCAGGGTGGTCACGCTGAACCTCCACATTCCTCACCAAAGCAGGGGGATGAAACCCCAAATCCTGGTGTTTTCCAAAGAAAAACCATCAGGAAGGATGTCTGACCCTGACTGGCAGCACACAGGCTCCAGGCACGTGAGGCCCTTCTGAGGGAGCTGTGGGCTCTCCTTTCTCTCGAACAGGACAGTTTTTAGTAGCTTGATCCCATTCTTGCCATTTCCCAACCCGAAGCACACCCATCTCCAGCAGCCACGGTCCCCAGCCACCAGCCAGACCCACGGCAGCCTCTCTGTGTCACCCTGGGCAAGGCTGGGAGGCYGAGGAACACCTAGGGCTCTGCAGCTGAAAAGGATCTGTGAGTTACCCACTGCAGGAGAGTGACCTGGGGAATCACAGAATCATAAAACCACTACGGCTGGAAAAGCCTTCCAAGATCATCGGGTCCAACTGTCCCCCCAGCACTGCCAGGTCCACCACTAACCCCTGGCCCCAAGTGACACGTCCACATGGCTTTTGAACACCCCCAGGGATGGTGGCTCCACCACTGCCCTGGGCAGCCTGTTCAATGCCTTTCTTCCGTGAAGAAATTTTCCATAATATCCAGACTAAACCTTCCCTGGCACAACTTGAGGCCATTTCTTCTTGTCCTAAAATATACACAGGGACACTAGCAGCCTGTGCAGGCCCCTCTGTGCTTTGGGAACACCCCACCCTGGGACGAGCATCCGTATCCCCATGCCCAGGATGGCAGCCCACATTCCCGACCTCTGGGGTGCCCAGATGGCTCCAGCCCATCCCTCTGCTCCGGTTYGGGAGTCAGGAGACAGCCCACCACGGTCGGAGCCGGAGCAGCTCCCGCGGGAAGGCTGTCACTGCGGCTGTCAGAGCGCCCCAGCAGGACTGCAGCTGACACGGCTGCCCTTGAGCCCCAACCAGCTCCTTCTGGGTCACGGAATTCCTTGTTCCGGAACACAACAGCGGCAGGCTCCGTGCCCTGCAGTCATCTGCTCCCACTGCTGCCTGCCTGCATGAGCATCCCAGCCCCAGCACCACAGCCCCATCCCAGCCCCAGCACCACAGCCCCATCCCAGCCCCAGCACCA
>JACAXG010000191.1:1000826-1012476 GCA_018881555.1 Amblyornis subalaris
GTGCTGACACAATTCCCTGGGCTGTGACAATGACCCAGAGCCACCCCAGTGCCCTAGAGAAGGGCGAGTGAAGGAGGAGGAGACAAACCCCTTGGGAAGCCCCCAGCAGTGCTCGGGTGCCAGTGGCAGGCTGGGGACACGCAGGATGGCAGAGCCCCTGGCAGACAGGCTCCCTGGCATGGCCTGGCTCCCTCTCCAGGGCTYTTCATGTGCCAGCAGCCTCTGGAGCTGGCGTGGGGCGGGTGGGCTGCTCCYCTGAACCCACTCATGGCAGCAGGGCAGTGCCCCGTGTGCCAGTCCCCGTGTGTCCCTGCACAGGGCAAGGGACAGCTGAGCACAGCAGGAGGGGACACAGGTTCCTGGCTGGCCACTGCCCCAGGGGCTGCCTGGACCCAGCAGCCCTGTGGCACGGGGGAGCTGGGGGCACACGGAGGAGTTGGGGGCGCATGGGGGATTTGGGGGCACATGGAGGAGTTGGAGGCACATGCAGGAGTTGGGGGCACACAGAGAAGTTGGGGACACATGGAGGAGTTGGGGGCACACGGTGGAGTTGGGGGCACATGGAGGAGATGGGAACACACAGGGAATTGGCAACACACAGAGTGGGGCTGGCAGCAGGAATGCTCCTCCGAGGCTGCTGCCACCTCCTGCTTGTGCCACCCGGTGTTTTTAACGAGGTGGACACGGAAAGGTCACGCCTCTTCCAGGGATGCTGCTGCACCTGGGCTCTGGAGACGTTCCTCTCCAAATCCCTTTTAAGTCACTTAAACCTTTTGGTGCCTCAATTCCCCATCGGTAAGGCGAGGCTTATCCTATTTCCTCTGCCTGGCTTACCGGGAGAGCTCATAAGCCTTTCAGGACCGGAAAAGTCGGTGAATATGGATTTCTGKCTGGCTGGCACAGTGGGGCCCGGACTCATTAGGGACTAACGTGCTCACTGTGCTGTGGCTGGCAAGCARAGGCCTGATGCTGTGTGTTCCTGTGCTCAGAGCTGGGAGGGGAGCAGGGATGACACTTCCAAGGCCTCCTTGTCATTCCAATCCATTCCCATGTAACGAGTGTGCTGGGCTCAGCTCAGGCACCCCAGACACCAATTTACCTCGTGCCGTTATTTGACAGCAGACTCTGCTGAGGGGTCAGGACGGGTGTAAAACACCCTTCCAAGACAGGCTGGCTGASTGCTTGTGTGTTCACACATATTTACACTGTAGAGAGGCACAACACCTCAAATGAGAGGGATGAACACCTAAAAACGCCCTCGCCTCACACTTCCACTCCTGCATCCCTGTACTTGTCCTTCAGGGATAGCTGTGTAAGGAGGATGTGAAGAACCAGAGTCCCCTGAGGCAATGAGAGGGTGCTGGCCTCAGCTGCCCCTCAGACACCCCTAAATCACCCTAAACCACCACCCTCAGACCCTAAAACCCCTAAACCACCATGGCTGAACACTCACCCCTTTGCTCCCCCCACCATGGGGATTCAGCAGCAGAACCTCTCCAAAAAGGTGTGCAGGGTAACAGGGCACCGAGTGCCTCCTGGGGAGATCTGGGCATCGCACCAGGAATCTGGGGACTGTGCAAAACTTGTTACAGGTGTGGAAAGGGAGGGATCTGGGAGGAACCAGCGTTCAGTCCRTGTGTGTGTGATCCAGGGCTGGCAGTGAACTGCAGTGCAGCCTGTGAGTGCAGCAGGCAGTGCTGGAGCCAGATCCTGGAGGGACCAAGGGGCTGGGAGGCAGACTCTAAGGAGACTCAGGAAGGGTTTTTCCCCTGAGCTGTGAGCCTCTGGAGTAGTGTGGGCCTATTCCTGCTGCCCCTGGGTGTGTGCCCAGTGGGCACCTGGCCACAGCACTGGGAAGAGATTCCGTATCTCAGCCAGATCCCTGGGACCTTCAGCCCACAGCACTGAACTGCTCGGAACAGTCCTGACCAAGGACCCCTGGGGCAGGAGAGGCTGAGAACCCCTCCAGTGCTGGGCTGGCTGCTGCCGTGTGAGTGTCTTGCAGCTCAGGAGTGTCCCTGTCCCAGCTGTGGCTGGCAGCAGCCCTGGAGCAGGCCAGGGAAGCTACTGCTGGCCCCCAAAGCGATGAGTGAATGTAAGATGAGGATTTCTTGAGCTCTCCCTTGTCCTGCCTTGGGACCATTTGTGACCAGGGCGGCTCGTGCTGCGGCTGGGAGTGCAGGGGCTGCCAGGCAGGGTGAGCTGACGTCGGCAGAACACCTCTAGAGCCARGGTAACAGCGGGATGCCACGGAGCACCAGGTGGAAATGGCTCCTGACCACATCTTCCTGAGGTGGTCAGAGACACCTCGTCCCTGTGGGAGCTGATGTGGCATCTCAGCACATTCCACTCTCCAGGATCTTCCTTTCCTAGCTCTCCCGTGGGGCAGGTGCTCCACCCTTGCTTTGCACAGGTTTAGCAGTGCAAAAGTTGCTAAAAATCCTGTCTCATTCTGGCTTTTGCAGGAAGCACATGATGGACTTGGGAGGCCAAATTCCTGTCCCCGTACCCAGGTCCAGCCCCTCATCCAGCCTGTGGAGCTGTCCCAGGGCCGGTGTCCTGCTGGGGGCTGGAGGAGCCGGGAGGGTGGGAGCTGCAGCTCTGTCTGCACTGATCCGTGCGCTCCCGGCAGTCCTGGGCRTCTGTGCCTGCATCTGCCAGGGAGCAGGACTGACAGCCAGCCCAGAACAGCTCCTGCTGCGTGGGCACGGGAGCCACAGCGTCACCTGCACGGCGAGACGAGCGGGTGATGCTGCCGTGCTGCTCCCACAGCCCCCGCCGGGAGAGCTGGCAGCAGGAGCCCTGGGCTGGAGCGGGCACAGAGGGCCAGGGGCGGGAGAGGGGCCTGTGCTGAGTATGGAGCAACACAGCAAAGGYGAGAGGCCGTGCTCAGGGCAGGGCATGTTTCAGCCCTCGCCTGCCGGGCAGCAGCTTCCCAGCTGTCCTTTCTTCCTTGTCCCTTGTCCTCTTGTGATCCACAGATCTCAAGGTGCCTCTTTCCAGACCTGCTACAGCCTGGGCTCCTGCTGAACGCTCTCACAGCCCACTGGGGACACAGGCGAGGGCTGTGGCACTTGTTAATGCAGCTCCTCTGCGCAAACACACGGTCAGGAGCGACTGATCAGCAAAAAGCCGAGAACAAACCCTCTGCAGGATGAGTGAGACAGAGCCACCCCCTCACTCCACAGGGGACACRTTTGCTCCATCCCCAGGACGTGGCACAGGCCATGCCGTGCCCTACTCGTTCATCCCCCCACTGCATCCCCCTCTGAAACCGCCACCTGACCCACTGGAAGGCACATTCGGAAGAATTATTTTTCTACCAAGAGTATGAATATGAAATAGCTTTTTAGCAGGGGGGCCACGCGCTCCCCAGAGCTGCCCGGTCAGCCCCACATGTGTGGGCTGGAGAGCAGGGCCAGGGGGGCAGAAGCACCGGGCAGAGCCGSGATGTCTGCGCTGGCAGCTGCCCCGGCTCCCCGGCCCGCTGGGGTTACCCAGGAACAGCTGCCAGCGTCAGGCACGGCCAGGGGCAGTCGGAAGCACCAGGAGTGGAAAAGCGTGAGGGGCAAGGAAGTGCAGCTGCTGCCCCCTCGCCTCCTTCTGCCCCCCCAGCAGTGACATCCAGCCCCCAGCTCCAAGGGCCTCGGCCGGGGCTCTGCGACCCCCACCAGCTGCGGGGGGTGTGGAGAAGCTGATGTTGGATGTGGAGGCAGAGAAGTGACAGGGCTGAGCTCAGTGGGAGCCCCTGAGCATCATTCCTGGAGAGGCAGCACTGCCTCCCTCTGAGTCCAGCCCCCACTCAGTGTCCCCCATCCCAGAGAGACACCAGTGCCACATTTAACTTAGCTGGGACCTGGGTGACCACAGCTCAACCTGGGCTTGCTGTCACCATGACCCAGGAACTACTGGAACCCCAGTTCATACCTTAAACCTTCCTGTGCTTCGAGGGCTCTGCAGGGCACAGCAGTGGGGCAGCAGCCACACTTTGTCTACCAAGCCTCTGCCTTCCTGGGGAGCTGAAAGGGATCAGCATCCTCTGGGATTTGCTGTGAGGCTCAGCATCCCTTGGGATGTGCCTTGAGGCTCAGCATTCCTCAGGAAGCATCCCTTGGGATGTGCCTTGAGGCTCAGCATTCCTCAGGAAGCATCCCTTGGGATGTGCCTTGAGGCCTCTCCTGCAGTTGCCCAGTTGCCCAGACTGGGGGCAGGGTTTGAATGTGCCATTCTGGCCCCTGGAGGACAGAGCCATCCCTGCCCCCGAGCGGCATCTCCTCGGGACAGGACGTGGAGGGTTACGGCGCCTCTTGTGCCTGAGTTGCATCAGAAGAGGCAGGAGGAGAGTAAACACCTCCCTCTCTCTCCAAATAACAGAGTGCAGTTATTTTGGAAGACAATCCCTCCGAGGAACCTCAGCCCACACAGGGTTTAATTCGCTGCTGAAAATCCAGGCAGTGACTGCAGCTCCTGGCACCTGCAGGTACCTGGCTTGTCACTGGGGCCCCTGCAGATGGTCCTGTCCTGCTCCCTGTCCCAATCCAAGCGGCACACGCTCCTGGGCCCCTCCCCAGGGATGGCACCGTGYGGGACCCTCTGGGAGACCTGGCATCTGTGGGGTCCCTCACTGCTCCAGAGGGCACAGGCACCCAGGAAAGGGTTCTCTGTGGTCACTGCCATCAGCCTTGTCCCTGTCACTGGTTTAGCTCTGCCAGCAGCCCCAGCACTGCCACCAGCCCTGTCCCTGCCAGCAGCCCCAGCACTGCCACCARCCCTGTCCCTGCCATCAGCTCCAGCTCTGCCTCCAGCCTCTCCAGCACATGGCCCAGGCAGGGCCTTTCTCCTCCTGCAGACAAAGTGTGGCACCTCCGGGCTCTCTGTGGGTGGAGCAGGGAGCTGTGCTGAGCCCACCCATCCTCTCCTCCCTGCCAGGGCTGGGGACAGGGCCCAGCTCAGGGTGTCCCTGTCACTGCAGACTGAGTGAGCCCCATCTGAACAGAGCCGTGTGGGGAAAGCCTGGGGCTTGTCCTGCTCCTGGGGTGCCACGGCTGCTGTGGCACAGGGTGGGCTCCAGCCACCAGCACCAGAACACCCCTGGCCAGCAGGGAGGGGAGCGATGCAGGGAAGCCCCTGGCCTCATCCGAGAAACAAGGGACCAGCATCCCAAAAAGCACAGGAAGAGATGGCTCCAGGGTCTGCTCCTGCCTTGCAGGGTGGGATCCCTGCCTGGGCCTGCTGCGATCCAGGAGGAATGGGATGGGAGTGGGTCAGGTGGTGCCAGGGCTGGGGAGGATGGGCAGCCCCAGCCCCAACACGGAGCAGCCTCGTGGGGCTCTCTGTGCCCTGTTTGTACAGGAATGCACAGAGCAGGTTTGTGGCACTGCCAGTGCTCAATAAGCACCACTCTGAATTTACTTGTACGAGTCTCTTCCTGTAGGAAATACTTTTCTAGAACCGAATGTCCCTGATCCCTGTGAAGATGCCCAGCTGCTGGAGAGGAGCAGCACAGATGGGAGGATGGTGTCCCAGAGGAAGCTCCAGCAGCTCTCCAAACTGGGAGGCCAGCTTGGAATTCCAGGGGACAGTCAGGGCCCAGGTGACAGCTCTGTGGCTGAGCTGCATCACCTTCTGCCACCATTTACTCCGTGCTTTGGGGGGTGTGCAGGGCAGGGGGACCCAGTGGGGATGGGTCAGCACAGAGCCTCCTCTGCTGCCTGCCACGGGAGAGAGGGGCAGAGCTCCCCGGGCTTCCCTCCGTCCCTCAGCAGCCATTCAGGAGCTCACAGATGTGACAAAGCTCTCTGGCACCTGCTGCACCCTGTGAGCCCTGCTCTGTCCTCCCTCCCCTGCCGGGGCTGGACCCTGTCCCAGTGCTGCCAAATTCCCCCGGGCCTGCAGGACCTGCCCCGGGGAGTGTGCAGGGGATGCTCTCCCCGTGCTCCCAGCACTGATCCTGCACCCCTGCCCTGATCCTGCACCCCTGCACTGATCCTGAATCCTTGCACTGATCCTGAATTCCTGCACCAATCCTGCATCCCTGCACCGATCCTGAATCGCTGCACTGATCCTGCATCCCTGCATTGATCCTGCACCCCTGCCCTGATCCTGAATTCCTGCACTGATCCTGCACCCAGGCATTGATCCTGCACCCCTGCCCTGATCCTGGAACCCTGCTCTCCCTCGGAGCAGCACACAGCCCAACCCCTGCCCTGGGATCTCCGCACTCCGTGGTGCCCTGGGCACTGCTCTGTGCCACCACAGACTGCCAGGAATCCCATCCCAACCCCACCACCACTGTTGCCACCTGCATGGCAYGGAGGGATCACAGGAAAGGGAACAGCCCCTCCAGCCCGCTCAGACCCAGTGCCCTGTTGAGGGGGTGGGTTTGAGCTCCTGGGGCTTTGGCCACAAATTCTCCCACAGTTGATGATTCCTTAAAGTCCCACTCAGCTGGTCCTGAGGACCAGCCGCTCCTCATAATCCCTGGTTTTCTTCATCCCCAGGAGTAACGGGTCCAAATGAGTGGTGCTGAGCTCCTGTGGAGCTCCCTTGGCCCCACTGTTTGTGGACAGAAACAGGGGCTCCCTTCCAGATGTGCAACACCCAGTTCTCCTTCACCCTCTCCACATATTCTTATGGCTCTTCCTGCCCACCTCTGGCTACTTTATCCCCAGTGCCCAGCACTTCCCAGCCGGTTGGGGTTGTATTCCTGAGTCCCAGCACTCGGGCAGAGCCAGCTGCAGTCAGGACTCCCCAGGGCAGGACCTGCCACATCCCACCAGCAGCCAGAGGGGAGGGCACTGCTGGGGACTCATTCCACATGGAGACAGCTGCCCTGGGAGTCTCCAGGAGCAACAGGGCTGGTGACAGCTCCCTGGACGGCCGAGGGCTCCTTCCCGAGGCTCCCGGCCCCCGCAGCCCCTGTCAGCTCCAGTTCCCTGCTTGGCTGCGTTTGGGACCGTGGCCAGCTGCCCGCCCCAGGGTCCTGCCTGCCCCGTCCCCTGGATGCCACAGTGCTCCTGCCAGCCCCATGGGTCACGGCGTGTTCAATGTCACCTTCCCGAGCCGTGCTGCGCGCAGGCGGAGCTGGGGCGGCAGGGACTGCGCAGCTCCGGGGGCTCCCAAACCTCTGCTCCTGCACCGGCGGCAGCTCCGGGGACATCTGCTGACATTCAGAGCCACGGGCTGGGATGCACGAGGTCTGCATTTGCACAGTTTGCAGCGGGGAGCTCGGGGACTCCTGTTTATTTTCACAAACGGGAAGAACCCCCCACATTTAGCTGCGGTCATTCCTCATTCCCAGTGGTGACCGAGCGGCCGAGCTGCTCCCTGGCTGAGAACTGCCTGTCCCCAGTGACCTGCCCCAGCTGTACCCTGGTGCTTCCATGGGGAATGCCCCTCCCTGCCCGTTCCAGCATAAGGAGAAGGGACTGTGTTAGTGGGAGCAGCAGCACCCAGCTGTGCTGTGACACAGGGGGCCGAGCGCCACGAGTGGGCTCCAGCACAGCCCCTGCCCAGCCTGGAGTGGGGCCTCCCTCCCCCTGCCAGCCYTGGCACGCAGAGCTGTGACAGCAGCAACTCCACACACCTAAAAATAACCACTCTGGTCCCACAGCTCACACCACAACGCCTTCACGTGGCGCCAGACCTGCTGATGCTCAAACCACTGCGAGGAGCCGGCAGCAGGCAGGGATAAACACCCGGGGACGGAGCTTGGGCAGCTCTGGCAGAGCTCTGCACTGTCCTGTTCATGGGGAGGACTTTCAGAGCTCCCCTGCAAGGCTCCATCTCTTTGCCTTGTGCTCGCAGCTGGCAGGGGTCAGGTGTCCCCAGGGGTCAGGTGTCCCCAGGAGCCAGCCCATCCCATGGCACTGCATCCCACGCTCCATCCCGGCCCTCTGGGGGGCTGAAGCCAGGCATAGAGCTCTGGCAGGGTCCCAGGTTGGGTTCTCAGCCCGCACACCTCGCTGAAGGGACTTACTGTTTTTGCATCTGGACAACGCTCATGGATCGATGGGATCAATGGGATCGATGGGATCAATGGGATCAATGGGATCAATGGCAGGGGCCATCACTGCCGATCACTGAATAACATTACCTTACACAATTCCTCACCAACTCCTGCTCCAACCACTCCAAAAATGTGGTTTTGCCTTGCTGTGTATGGGCAGGAATTTAATTCCTGGTGATTTCTCCCTTCGCTTTCTCAGGTCTCCTCCACAAATCCAGCCACCAATCACGTCAGCAAGACCCAGAGATCACTCTGGCCATAGATCCTGCAGCAAATGGCCAATAAACCTCTGCCTTGGGCTGTGTGTGCAGCAGCTGCAGCAGGGACATGTTTAGGAAGAACAAAGGAGAGGCTGGAGCTTGTGATTTCTCGCAGTGTTTCACCACAAAACAGATGAAGGACAAGAACAATGTCTTGAAGCTCTGGGGGAAATACACAACTGGTGAACAGCCAAGGCAGTGATCCCCTATGGCCTGCACAACTCTCGCCTCAGCACTTTCCTGACACACTTGGGCTCATTTTTCCCTTCTGGCCACTGTAAGAGGTAAGTATGAACTGAGCAGTGCAGGAAAGGGCTCTGGCACCACAGCCAAGTCACTGCTCAGTCCACTACTGCCCTGGGCAGCCCCTTCCAATGCCTGACCACCCTTTCCATGGAGAAATTTTCCATAATATCCAACCTAAACCTCCCCTGGCACAGCTTGGGGCTGTTTTCTCTCATCCTGTCCCCTGTTCCTTGGTATTAGAGCCCGACCCCCCCTGGCTGCCCCCTCCTTTCACAGAGTTGTGGAGAGCCAGAAGGTCCCCCTGAGCCTCCTTTTCTCCAGGCTGAGCCCCCCCGGCTCCCTCAGCCCCTCCTGATCAGATCTGTGCTCCTCAGGAGGGCACGGATGGCTCGTGCTGGACAGAATTCCCTCCCTCCATCGAGTCCTGGCAGCATCTGGACCCACCACAGCTGCCAGATGTGACTGACACCTCTCCTGAAGAGGTTCCACTCCTCTGTGCACTTCCAGAGGAGCACAGACGGAATCACAGAATCACAGAATATCCTGAGTTGGACCCACAGGGATCATCCAGTCCAACCCCTGGCCCTGCACAGACACCCCAACAATCCCACTCTGTGCATCCCTGGGAGCATTGTCCAAACGCTCCTGGAGCTCTGGCAGCCTTGGGGCCGGGACCATTCCTTGGGGAGCCTGTTCAGTGCCCACCACCCTCTGGGGCAAGAACCTTTCCCTGACACCCAGGCCTGWGCCCCTCTGAGGTCCCCAAACCCCTTTGATCTGTTGGGTCGGCAGTGGTTCAGAGCTGGCCCAGGGGGAGATCTCCACATTGGCCAGTGGTCAGGCACTCTGTCCCCTGCCCTCCTATACTCCCAGAGCACTGCCATGACTCAGGATATATATAATTATCCATATAAATTTGGAATCGGACCCATCAAGGCATTAACACCCCGCTTCCCTCGCCTGGCTCCGGGTGTGCCAGTGCTCCTGCCGCTCTCCCGGGGGCAGGGGCAGCAGACGTGTCCTCCCAGCCCTGCTCTGCCTGCAAGGCAGGAGGAAGAGCTTGATTTCCMAGGAGAATGAGAGATTTGTGAGCACCTCTGATAGCCTGGCGGACAGCGTGGCGCTCAGGGGCGAGCACTGCAGGTGACAGGGATGGGATGAGAGGAGCAGAGCAAGGGAGTGAATGGCTTCCAAGGCTGTCCCTGTATTTGGGGGCTTTATTTGGGGGTTTCAGAGCCAGCTGAACCTCTCATGCCTCGAGAGCAGCCCACAGGGTCACAGCCCTGTCCCTCGGGGCCAGACCTGGCTTTTGCCACCCTCTCTTCTCCTCTGGTCACCACTCAAYCTGCTGAGCCCACCCCAGGAGGTCCCAAGGCCCCCCCCACCTTCACAGAGCACAGGGACCCAGAGTCCCTCTGTCAGAAGTGACATTTTACTCCTCTGCCTGAGACAAGAACTCGTAGAATCCCCCAACTTTCTCCCTCCTAGCTGGGTCTCCCATTCCAGCTCCAGAAATATCAGCAATGCTTTAGTTCCCATAACATCTCAGAGGCACTTGTCAAGGTGACAGGTAAATTGTACCTAAAATGACCTCAGGACCAGGTGAAAGTTTCTGAGGGTCAGAAACATCCTCCTGACATAAAAGATGAGCTGAGTATCCGTTTGTCTTTCCACTGGGTTCCTATCCCTAGGAAGTCTGTCATCCACGCCCGCTAAAGGAGCAATCACCTGTTTTATCACCCTCTGTTGAAATTGAAACACTCTGGCCAGTTCACTCAGGCCCCTATTGCACTCACTGTATTCAGTTCTAGAACCCCTTGGATAATCTTTCAGTGAAAGCCCTGTGAGTGCCTTGGCTCCCTTTGTGGAAAATGAGGATTTTGGGATGGATGAACATCGGAAAGGAGAAAAAGAGACAAGGAAATAAGAAGAAAGAAGAAATCTCTCGCCATAGGAACCCTGTGTGCAAGTTATATGTCATATATTGTTATGCCACGTGGATTTATCTCYGATACAGGCATATGGATAAATAGGGAAATGCAGAATTAGGGAAGGCTGAGCTCCTGCAGGTCACCACTGCTCCCCCCTGTACCACATCCTGCAGACAGGTCCCGCAGCCACTCCTGCTCCACATCCTGCCAGGAAAGCCCTCTGGGAAGCAGCCCCTTCACAGGACACTGTGTGTGGGGTCTGCCCTAAGCGGGTGCTGTTGTATTGGGGTTTCAGCAGGTACCAGACCCTGCCCCTGTGTCAGAGCTCTGCTGAAGGTGACCTGCAGAGGGAAGGGACTGAACATGGTTTAGTGGGTGGAGGAGGCACGGGAGAGATGTGGGATGTGCTGGGGTCGCGGTGACAGTGATGGAGCTGCCAGCAGTCTGCAAACTGAAACCCCAACTAAATCACAGAACCAYAGACCTTAAAGTTCACCTCGTTCCCAAGCCCCTGCCATGGGCAGGGACACCAGGCTGCTCCAAGCCCTGTTCACTTGTCCTTGAACATTTTGAGGGAAAAACTCAAAGAAGCAAACCTCAGAAACCCTCTGTGAAGCCCCTTCCCAACCAGATAAACCAGCTCCTTGTGGCCCTTGTGCTTGGCAGGCTGTGTCCCTGCAGCCCCCCTGGAGATGGGAGAGGGCTGGGCCTCTCTGGGATGGGGCTGCACAAAATCCCCCTGCTCTCCTTGCTGTCCTCATCCACCCCACACAGGCAGTGCTGGGATGTCCAACCCCACACATGGCAATGCTGGGATGTCCAACCTCACACAGACAGTGCTGGGATGTCCAACCTCACACAGACAGTGCTGGGATGTCCAACCCCACACAGACAGTGCTGGGATGTCCAACCCCACACAGGCAGTGCTGGGATGTCCAACCCCACACATGGCAGTGCTAGGATGTCCAACCCCACAGAGACAGTGCTGGAATGTCCAACCCCACACAGACAGTGCTGGGATGTCCAACCCCACACATGGCAGTGCTAGGATGTCCAACCCCACAGAGACAGTGCTGGAATGTCCAACCCCACACAGGCAGTGCTGGGATTTCCAACCCCACACAGGGCAATGCTGGGATGTCCAACCCCACACAGACAGTGCTGGAATGTCCAACCCCATACAGACAGTGCTGGGATGTCCAACC
>JACAXG010000191.1:1012516-1025667 GCA_018881555.1 Amblyornis subalaris
CAGACAGTGCTGGGATGTCCAACCCCACACATGGCAGTGCTAGGATGTCCAACCCCACACAGGGCAATGCTGGGATGTCCAACCCCACACAGACACTGCTGGGATGTCGTGCTGTTGCCTTCCACTGAATCACGATGCAGAGGCTGTTGCAAGGCTCTGTAGGGTGATTGCAGGCGGTCTGGGATGAGATGGGCACAGAGGGACCCTGGCTCCTCTCCAGGAAGCTCTTCCATGAGGGCCTGGGGAGCAGTGTTCCCGTGCTGTGCTCTGTGCAGCCGTGGCTGGCTCTGGAGCTGCTGGAGCCTGGCGTCACCAGGGCTGTTTGTTTCCCAGCGTGTTATTCACTGACTCCATTCTCCAGCCAAGAGAGCTTTGCAAGTAATAATAAAAAAGGATGAATGGGATGGCAAGGGATGATTACCCAGGGCTGTCCAAGATGGGCCAGCACCAGGACTGCTGGCAGCACAGGCACCTGGAAAACAAGGCTGTGTCCCACACCCCATCCTCTGCTGGAGGGGCTGCCCTGAATCACCGAACCATGGAATGGCTGGGGTTGGAAGAGACCTTAAAGCCCATCCAGTGCCACCCCCTGCCATGGGCGGGGACACCTTCCACTATCCCAGGTTGCTAGGTCCAACCTAGCCTTGGACACTTCCAGGGATGGGGCAGCCACAGCCTCTCTGGGCAGCGTGTGCCATTGTCCCACCGCCCTGACCAGACCATTGGCACTGACCATGCCCACCACCGAGCAGCCCAGCCAAGCCAGGCTCTCACAAAGTCTCTCTTGTGTTGCTGTGTTCAGGTTTTTGATCTCCTTACAGCAGAGACTCCGAGATTTATACCTGCTCTCCCAACACCTTGCCACGACAGTTGGGGTTTGATGCTGTTCTAATCGTTCTGGACTATAAAAAACAAGCCCTGTCTTTCACTAGCATATGGTTCTCCCCGTACAACAACAGACACCAGAACTTTCAATTAAGTTTCTGGAAGCGGTGCCGGAGCACACATGACTCATTTCACAAGAGCACTAACGAGTGAAGCGATCCCGCGCTCTGCCAGATCTCCACTCATCAGGAAACAAACAGTAGCTGATGTCTTTCTCTCTTCACACACTGACGAAAACAACACCCTCCTCTCGCCGCCGAGCCTGGGTAGAGATCGCCCAGCTAAATATTCTAATATTTGATAACAGCCCTGCCAGCACGGAGCTGACTCATTGCATGGCATGTGCTGCTCCCCGAGGATGGCTCTCAGCACAGAGAACAATTAGCTGCTTCATTCATCCCAGCTTGAGAATGGCAGAGAGCTACAGGACCACGGGCACGCTCCTGATGGGAGGGATTCATCAGCACTCCGAGTTGTTGCTCCTGTAATTAATCTCACACTATTTCCACACACACATACTCACCCTCTGCTCACACCCCGCTCCCAGCTCCCAAACACTCTTTTTTGTGCTCAGAAGGGCATAGGAATCATTTTGGTTTCTGGTCAGTGACACTGAAACGATCAGGCAAGATCAAGATGTAATTTGGGGGCTCTGCTTTAAGCATCCCTTAAATCCTTTGGGAAAGAGCAGAGGGGTCCAGGCCCAGCCCCAGCCTGCAGTGCCTGTGGGCCAACACAGCCCCGTGACAGCGATGTCACACACACCCTCCAGCTGGTACCCTCGTGCCTGGCCCCACACCAGCCCAGGGACAGCGTCTGCTCCATCCCAAGGGAGCTGCTGGCTCTTGGTGTCTCAGGGCTGCTGCCTCCTGACCCCTGTCCCTGTGGAGAAGCTCAGCATCCCTCTGGGACGTGCTTCCTGGCTGGTTTGGCAAGGTGAACCCCTGGCAATCCAAACCCTGCCGCGCCCCTCCTTCCCAGCACTGCTCAGGGCACAGCAGACACCTTCAGATCACAGCAGAAGATGGCAGACAGCAGGCAAAGCGTTTCTGTATCCCACACCCTGCAAAAGACACAGCTCCTGGGATTTTCTGCCTCTAATTTTCTCCCTTCCAAGTCCCCAGACTTGGGCTCCAACTGGAGATTTATTTTATTGGCTGTTCATTGCTATAGTTATTGCCAGAGTGAGGACAGTGTCCTCAGCACAATGAATACAGCACTGAGTTCAGCATCCTCCTCCTTGTAATTACTGCCCAAAACTTGCCATGGAAACCAGGAGGGAGGGGTGATGCTCAGGAAGGGATGGGAGGGACCACCCCCAGTGTCCCCAGGAATCACCCCGGTGGCTCAGCGGGCAGGACCCCATGGTCTGTCTGGCTGTGAGGAGCTGTCCCGTGGCTGCAGAGGGCTGGTCCTGCTGAGACAGGGCCACTCTGCTGGGACAGGGCAAACGTGTCCCCACTGCTGCCATTGCTGCCTTTGGGTCACACCCCGTCCCCACGGAGGTGCTGCCACAGGGGATGGAGCAGGGACACCTCAGGGTCACACCTCCATGGACACCACGAGGCCACCACAGAGCACATCCAGAATCCCAGGATGATTGGGTTGGAAGGGACATTAAGGCTCATCTCATTCCAACGCCCTGCCATGGGCAGGGACACCTTCCCTCAGGGAAAGTCCCACCTTTCCAGCCCAGGGACTGCCCCTGGGGGCACAGTCTGAGCCTGGCCCAGGATGTCAGAGCTCTGCTGTGGTCTGGGTCCCATTGCAGGTGGCTCTGGCTTGTGTCCTACCCATCCTGCTCTGCTCTCCTGGAGCAGATCCACCAGGCCCTGGCTGCACGGGCAGATATTCCTGATATCCACACTCCTCAGCCCRTGCCAGCTGGGAAGGGCAGGTGTCCCAGCAACCTCCTCGCTGTGGTTCATCCATCCCAGCTTCCAGCACATTCTGATGTGTGCAGGGAACAGGGGCCTGGACAGACACCAACCATTTGTGCTTCCCCATTGTACAGGGTGCCACAGACCTCGGCGTTGGGACTGACATGCTGTGGCATTGGTGCCCTGTGGCCTGGGTGCCAGCTGCCTCAGTGCCCGGTGCCATCAGTGCCAGGTACCTTCAGTGCCAGGTACCTTCAGTGCCCAGTGCCATCAGTGCCCGGTGCCATCAGTGCCCGGTGCCATCACTCCCTAGTTCTCCCAGTTTCTCTCCACTGGCTGGGCAGGGACGTGAGGTGGGGACACCTCACTTTGGGATTGCTGGGGCAGTTTTCCAGTTATTGCTGTCACCCTCATCTGTACCAGTGACAATTAAGTCAAGACAGTTTGTGGTTTCTTTGTGGGAGATGGGGAGATTCTTCATGGAAAGGGGGGTCGGGCATTGGAATGGGCTGCCCAGAGCAGTGGTGGAGTCACCGTCCCCGGGGGGGTTTAACAGATGTGTGGATGTGGCACCTGGGGACATGGGTTAGTGGTGGCCTTGGCAGTGCTGGGTAATGGTTAGACTCGATGATCTTAAGAGGGGTTTTCCAATCCTAACGATTCCAAGATTCTGTGACATTTCCTTGTAAGAGCAGCCCAGTCATCCCTGCTGCATTCAGGTCAACACCACTCTCCTGGAGCTCAGGGGCTGAGACAAGGACCTCCTGACAAGGACCTTCTGTCTGCCCCAGCGGCTGCCAAACCAAACCAGCTCCTTCTGCCCCTCTCAGCACTGCCCCAGGGAATTCACTCCCAGGTGGGAGGGAAGAATCACAGGATCACAAACTCACAGAATTACAGAATGATAAACTCACAGAATCACAGAGTCACAGRAACTTCTGAGCTGGAAGGGACCCACAAGGATCAYGGAGTCCAACTCCTGGCCCTGCACAGGACACTCCCAAAGCTCAGAGGAAACGACTCACTTGGTGAGAGCTCTCCTGGGCCAGGGTGAGGAGCTGAGGTTTGGTGCTTGGCTGGGGCAGAGCAGAGCCCAGAGAAGCCCCAATGCCCCTGCTCAGACCCCGAGTGCCAAACCTGCCACGAACTCCCGCTCTCCTCCCCCTGCACAGAAGAACCAGGGACCATTAGCACTGGATGAATGGGAGAGAATTGAAATCAGCTTGGAGACAATCCCCAGGCCGGAGCAGAGGCAGAATTAACCAGCTTATTATTTTTATTTAATGCCCGTGTTGTGCCCCCGGGTGAATAATTGGCGTGTGGGGCTCCGCGTGCGGGGCTGTTGTGGAGTTTAATTCATTAGCGCTTGTAAAGCGCCTGCAACGCGCGAGATGAAAGGTGTCCTCAGAGCGCCAGGAGCTGTGCAGCTCCAGCACTGCGGATCTTTAATAAGGATATTGAACGACTCCTCTGAGCCAGCACATTGCGTTTTAACTTCTTTATGGCTGTTTTTACAAGCAGGATCCTAGASAGCCAAAAAAAARAAAAGTTGAAAGAAAAAGGCCCCTCAGAGCGCACAGAACAGGCTCTGCACCGCCATGGACTGGGTGTGCCACCCTCGGCCCTGCCCTGCGGGACAGTCCCGGGGGTCTGTGCCCACCACCAGCCCCTCCACGGGRACTGAGTGCTGTGACAGCTCCGGGGATGTCACCGGATGGGCGCCGAGAGGGGCAGGCCTGGGGGAGGCTGGGGGCTGCTGGCCTGGTTTGCCTGCAGGGGCCCAGCCCAGGGGCCCGGCCTGTGCGCCATGCCCCGGGTTTGGCTGATGCAGGGGGAGGGGACAGTGGGGGCCAACCACCCATCCCTGCCATCCATSCACCCACCCACTCATCCCTGCCATCCATCCATCCATCTATCCATCCATCCACCCACCCACCCATCCCTGCCATCCATCCATCCATCCATCCCTGGCATCCTGCTCTGACCTCCTCCGGCACAGCGTGACAACTGGATGAGTGGAAGACACCTGATTTTCATAGAATCACAGACTCATGGAATGATTCATGGAATGGTCTTAAAGCTCATCTCATTCCACCTTGCACTATCCCAGGTTGCTCCAAGCCCCATCCAACCTGGCCTTGGACACTTCCAGGGATCCAGGGGCAGCCACAGCTTCTCTGGGCAACCTGTGCCAGGGCCTCCCCACCCTCCCAGCCAGGAATTCCTTCCCAATATCTCATCTAACCCTGCCCTCTGGCAGTGGGAAGCCATTCCCCCTTGTCCTGGCACTCCATCCCTTGTCCCAAGTCCCTCTCCAGCTCTCCTGGAGTCCCTTTAGGCACTGAGAGRCACTGTGGACTCCCTGGATCCTTTTCCCCTCCAGGCTGAACACYCCCAGCTCTCCCAGCCTGGCTCCTGATGATGTTTCCTGACAGCCCCATTTTTCTGCTCAGTGCAGCCTCTCGCTCCGTGACAAAACCATTGCACTCAGCCGGGCTGTGCCAAGCCCAGGAACACGGATCCTTTGGAACACCTGCTTCTTCCACATCCATCTTCCTGCAGCTATTGCTGCTCAGTTGTCTGGCAAGGAACCTTGGCCGTGAGCGCCCAGAAAACCATTCCCTGCCTTAGCCAGGAGGGAAGAGCTTTCCTTATCTGAAGTCCCACCTATGGCATCTCCAAWTGCTGCACTCCCCACCAACTGCAATAAGCTTGGAAAAAAATCCTTTAAAAATATCCTGCTGGAAGGAGAGCGGGAAATGCTGACCAAGGATGCGGGACAAGGCAAATCTCCAAGAGCCCGGGAAAGCGGCAACTTCTTCCCTTGAAGGAAAAATGGRCCCTCCAAAGCGAAGGCCGTGACCTCCTCACCTGCCTTCCACTCGTCCTTCTCCTAATGCTGCTGTACCCAGCACAACTCCCACGTTTCCCTGGAAGCCTGCGTTCCCAGGCGGCTCTGTACGGCACACGGAGTGCAGGGAGCATCTCCTGCCTTGGAACACCGCGAACAAGCCGTGGCCTTGCCGCTGCTCAGAGGAGAGAAGGACTCATCGTTTGCTTTAATTATCCCAAAGCCTCTTTACTTGGAGGAAAATAAAATATTTATCGGGGACTTGTGGCTCTGGCGAAGGAGATTACACTCAAATTAAATTTTTAGATGCCTGTAAAATTTAATTGGCCTTGGTGCAGGGCAGTTTCTGTCTCTGAGAATKAGAAGGGTTTCTCTGACCAGCACTCGGCCTTGGGAGCACTGTCCCTTCCAGCATTCCCAGTGCTGCCAGGAGTGAGCTCAGGGTGGTGCCTGTGCCACCAGCTCCAGCCCAGCCTGGCAGCCCCTCCCTGTGTCCCGGGAGCACCTGGCAGCTGTGGCACAGAGGGGTTAGTCTGTGTGGGAGGGGATGGAGCTGGGCAGCACTGCTGGGTTRTGCCGGGGCTCAGCCCAGCTCCACAGCCCATCCCCAGCTCCTCTCCCGTCACTTGATGGATGTGGCAGGTCCTCACAAGCCTCTGGAGGAGCCTGCTCCTGGGACATGGCTAACTAACTTCTCTGAGGTGTTTCCATGGACAACCTTTGGCCCTCTCCTAGTGCCCATTCCCTACTGAAATCCGTCCTGTCCCCGAGCCCRGCTCGGCCCTGCTGTGGCAGTGTCCTTCCTGCCCAGGGTGTCCAGGGTGATGTCCCTGCTGGGCAGAGGAGCCTACTYCAGACACTTGGAAAACCACAGGGCCTGTGGTGGGATGCTGTGGTGCCACCATGGCGAGGGGACAGGCACAGGCACCCAGGGACACTGTCCCTGCTGGGGCAGTGGGCACAGATCAGATTATAAGGATTAAACGGCTCGTTACCCCATGCCAGCCCTGCAGAAACCCCCTCTCCCKCTCCCACGAGTGTGGACTGATGTGCTCCAGCTCTTCACTCCTGGGAGTGACGCTTTATGTCCAATAAAAGCCAAGGATGGTGAAACTGTGCTGCCAAAGGGATGGAGAGCCCCCGTCCCACTCAGAATGTTCTGTCCCTGTGCCTCTCCGGGCTGTCCCGCAGAACCCAGGCCTGCTGTGCCCTGCCAGCCTGAGCACTGCTTTATCTGGGAACCCAGCTCTCCAGGCTYCTGCTCCTTGCCCTCACATTGTGCTCTTCCCAGGGTTGCTGACAGCTTTGCCAGAGCTTGGGAAACAGGATTTCATTTAGCTCTGATCCCYGGAGTAGAAACGCACAAGCACCAGGGAAAGAAATCTGAACCACAACTGGAAATCCAGAGGGATTCAGGTCTGGCATGGCAAGGATCACCCAGGAGCCTCAGGTCAACACCACCCTTCCTGCCCAGTGAAATCCTACACCGAGATCAGAATCAGGGACTTTGGAAATGCATCCATCCCCTTCCTGCCGTCCTTGGGCTCCCAGCCCCAACACGTGCTCCCCCAGGCCCCTGCCCTCCCCTCCTGTGCTGCCCTCCCATTAGTTCAATGGTTTCCTTTTCCAGCCAGCCCTGTCCATGCAGGTTTTTCATTTCAGGATTAATGTCCCCAGCTCCAAAGGCTTCCGAAAGGCTTACACAGACATCAAGGTGGGGTAACCCTTCCCTTCCCAGCAGGCAGGAACCTCCCCGGCATCACTGAGGGAATTAAACAGAGACATCAAAGGACCTGTCAGAGCCAGGGAAGGCAGAGACATCCCGAGGCCCAGCAGAGTCTCTGTCGGATTTAAAGGGGACAAATCTTGTGGAGATTTCTCCTTCAAGGAAAACGAGGATGGAAGCACAAGGGTTTCAGAGGTCTGAACAGCCTGTTCAGAGCGCAGCAGGGGTGAGGCGGGGCAGTGTCCCCACGGACACCCCAGAGCCACATCCAGCCCYGGGCCCAGGCTGAGGCACCCGTGGGGGACAGGCTGTGCTTGGTGTCCCCACAGAGAGCCAGGCAGCTGGAGCAGGTCCTGCCCTGGCATCCCATCAGTGCCCTACTGCATTCYCACTCGGTTCAACACAACCCTCCAGTGCCAGAAACTCCATCCCCTTCCCAAATCGACGCGTTCCCATTGGATCCATCAGCCCACAGGTTGAATCCACAACACAAGGCTGTGGATCCATGGAGCGACTGCCTGGATGGGGAGTGAATTTAGGGAATATCAGCCAGGCAGGTGCCGGGACACAAGGCTGCTGTGACAGGGACACTGGAGTATCTCAGATAATTAGTACTTAATTAGCTTGAACACCGTGATAAACTGTCCAAGCCCCACGAGCTGGTGTGCGTGTGTCCCTCGTGTCCCCACCAGTTTGGGCAGCTCGGCCCAGCCTGTTCTGGCTCCGTGGGAGGCTGCACACGGAACTGCACAGTTACCCCAACCTCTGTAATCTCTCCTCATCCCTCGTGGGAGGCTGCTTATCTCCATCCTTCCCAGGCGGAACACATGGACATGCCCAGGACAAGAGACAGTGACACGGTGGCGTTTCAGGGGACTGAACACTGGAGACCCCCATGGCTGGCAGAGGGCGGAAAGGGATGGGGAGGGACGATGAGGGAGCCCAGGGCACCATGAGGTGGGATGAGGGGAATGGGAATGGCTGTGGGAGCCCAGGGCACCATGGGGTGGGATGAGAGGAATGGGAATGGTGTGGGAGCCCAGGGCAAGGGTGGGACTGGAGCTTGGGAATGGCTGTGGGAGCCCAGGGCACCGCTGGGTGCTCATTGCTGGGGTGGGGGGTACCAGCCCCTTCCTCCAGGCTGCTGCTGAGTCCAGGAATGTCCCTGCCAGGCTGGGCAGGCACTGGCAGGACCACGGGTGTCGGACATGTGCACCCTGAGCCTTGTCAGAGCCCAGGGACCTGGGGGTGTGGCGGGGACTGGATCCTGGTGAGCCCTCTCTGCCTGCTGGGAGCTGAGGAACCTTTGGAATAGGGGGTGCTCCCAGCCTGGGACTGGGACTCCTGAGACCCCACAGCACTGGCTGGACCACATGTCCTCCTCTTGCCCTGTCCATGTGAGCCCCATCCAGCCCTGCATGGCCAGGGGCGGGTGACGCTGCCCATGGACGGGGTACAGGCCTGGTGAGCTGTGGGGATGAAGGYAGCATGAAGGCATCCAAAAGGATGGGGTGATCCTCCCCGATCCTGACCCCAGCAAGCAACATGGGTGAAGGGAAGGCTGAAGGATGCTGAAGCATGGAGTGATCCCCCACACCCCTCTGCAGACCCTGGACATCCTGCAGGCAACAACCAAGAGACGCCTGAGCTCGCACACAGAGGGAGAGGTCAGGAAAAGAACCAGGAGACATCATGGGAGAAGAACAGAATCCTCCAGGAGGAGGGACAGGGACACAGGGAGTGCAAACCCCCAGATCATCCCCTTCTCCATAACATCACCCMAGCTCTGAGCCAGCTCTCTGCTCCCCGGGAGCAGATCTGGATGAACGCACAGCCTGGCAGAATGCACAGACAAACCCCAGGAATTACAAATGTGGGAATTACAGAAACCTTTTTGGTTGATGGAAACCCCCAAATTTCTCCCAGGAGGTCCCTCTGTGGCCACCATGGCAGGCAGGGAGTGGTGGTGGGAGCCRGGATCTGTGCCAGGCAGGGCGCTCTGCCAGCTCTGCTGTGGGCACCCCGCGAGCACCGGGCACTCAGCTCCGCATCCAGCAGGAAACAGCAGCAGCGGCTGCACACGGAATCTAATTTTCCGGGGAAAATCGGGATAAAATGGAACGTGGCTGCTGTGTGAATGGGTTTGCCCCTGCTGAGTGCTCGCTGGGGCTCCGTGGCCTCTGTCACCCCACGGGTAATGTTCCTGTGCCTTCCTCCTGCCACAGCCCAGTGCCCCAACATGGCAGTGTGTGGCAGAGGCCGGAGTAGGGAGCAGGTCCTGAATCCCTGCCATCCCAAGGAGGGATCATGGACTGGAGAAGGACACACCAAAGCACAGCTGCCTCTCGCAGTCCTGTCTCCTACAAGTTCTTCTCCCCTTCCCCAAGCAAACTGATTGGGAATTGTGGCTCCAGGGTGCCCCAAATCCCTGCTGGGTCAGCGAGCCCAGAGTGTCTGGCAGAGGGGAGAAGCCTCTGCTGTGCCCCTGGTGCCAGACACTGCCCAGAAGGCACTGGGCACACCCTGGTGACAGCTCAGGTCAGGGACTACCTGGTGAGAGCCACGTGGGGCCACCCCAAGACAGGAGGGCATCCCAGGAGATCCAGGCAGGAATTCCCGGTGGGTGCACACGAACACTGGCACTCAGGCTCCACACCAAACCCGCCCCCCCCCCAGCAGCAAGAAGGACAGGCCCCACATCTCCGTCCCTGTGTCCCTTAACTCTGTCCCATAGAAGTGGCAGGACATCAACAAGGAGGTGAAGTCCTGCAGAAGCTGTGACACCCCAACCCCATCGAGTGACGGGTGTCACCTGCGGCACCATACGGCCTGGGTGACCCCGACTCATAAGTGTGGCATGGAGGGGGGTCAAGACCCATATTTGGGTGTTTAGAGGGTGTTTAGACACATAAACGGGTGTTTTGGGAGGTGTTTCTGTTCATAGATGGGGGTTGGGGAGTGTTGGGATCTATAAGTGGGGAGTTGAGGAGTGTTTGGATCCTTAGGCGGGGGTTTGAACACCACAGATGGAGGGTRGGGGGTGTGTTGGGCCCCTTAGGTTGGGTTTGGGGGTTGTTTGGACCCATAGATGTGAGGTTAAGGGGGAACACGGACACACAGATAGGGGTTGGGGCGCACTGGGCTCCATAGATGTGGGATTGAGGGGTGCAGGGGCCCATAGATGAGGGTTTAAGGGACACCATCACCCACAGATATGGGGCAGAGGGGGGTTGTGACTCATCTGTAGGGGTCAGGGTGCACTTGGAGGGCACAAGAGCCACAGCTGGGCTCAGGAGGCAGTTCTGGGGMCTGGTGTGGGCCAGGGGGCAGCCCAGGAATGGTGTGGGGCACTCGGGGCAGATGTGGGGCAGGCAGTGACCTCTCCCTCTCAAGCTGATCATGGAGCACAGTCTGGGCTCAGCCTTCAAGGGTCAGTGCTGTGGGGCAGAGCTGTGGGGTGCCCCACAGATCCCCCCAGAGCACCAGAAGCTGCTGCAGGAGGGGGACACCGGGCCATGCACGGCTGGCTCCAGAGCAACYGCGGAGAGCTGGAAGCATCCGTGTGGGAACTCGGCACAGAAGGGTTTGCGGGTGGGAGCCCAGAACAATCCTTCACTGGACAAAACAGCTCCTAATCCTATTTTTATGCCATGGTAGGAACGTGCCCTACAATTCCCAGGGTGGCTCTTACAGAGAGAGAGACATCAGGCACGGAAAAGGAAAAACCCATCCCGAGCCCTGCCGCCGGAGGGATGCAGGGCTGGGGAGGATGAGCTGCGGGCAGAGACTGAGGGAATTTAATTTGTATGGCCTAGAAAGCCAGTGCCGGAGGGGGAACAGGATCGCACTGTATAAATATCCAAAGGGCACTTGTGTGAAGAAGGGGAAAAAAGTGACGCATGCGGCAGCCGTGGGAGGGACACGATGGACCCGAGCYGGGAACGCTTCCCGAGGGAGCAGCCAGGAGCAGCGGGCTGTGCAGCCCAGGGCAGGGAGCAGGCAGGGGGCCAGAGCCTGTGAGTGCTCCCAGGCCAGGAGCAGGGAGGGTCAGGCAGGAGCAGCYTGGCACGAGCAGTTCATGGCCCTGACATGGCTAGGAGGCTGCAGTGGCACTGTCCCTGCAGCCCCAGCAGTGACCAGTGGTGACCAGCAGTGACCAGTCCACCAGGGCTGTGCTGGCACTGGGTGCTGTTCCTGCTGGCTCAGCACAGAGCTCCRGGTGCCCTGGCAGAGCCCGATCTCTCCGTTCCCTCTGCCACCACAGCTTCCCAAAGGATGGAATCATTAAGGTCGGCAAAGCCCTCTGAGATCATCGAATCCAAGCCTTAACCCAGCACTGTCACCATGTTCACCACTAACCCCTGTCCCCAGTGCCATAACCACACACCTTTGGAACACTTCCAGGGATGGCGACTCCACCACTGCCCTGGGCAGCCTGTTCCAATGCCAAGCCCTTCCGTGAAGAAATTTTCCCTAATATCCAATCCAAAGCCCCCTTGGCACAACCTGAGGACCCACGCATTGAAAACCCAAATCCTTCCTAGCACAGGAATTCCCTGCAGAATTCCAGCCTCAGGCTGACCTGCTTCTCCCCTTGGCCATGAGGAACCCTCCAGGCAGCTGGGGCTGTTTTTGGGTGTCCTTGGAGCACAAGCCCCCAGRCTGGGCTGTGTGGGAAGAACACAACACCCCGGCGGTGCCAGAACGRAGCGCGCTGCATCGCTGTCGGTGTTCCTGCCCCTCTCCCCGCTCTTCCCCGCAAATTCGAGCTGCTTTTTACAATCACATTTGCTTCTTCTTCTTCAAAATTAAAAAAAAAAGGTTTTTCTCTGTGCCGTTGCCATGTGCAAACCCACACAAACACCAGGAAAAGCCGGCTCCGTCTCCGCAGAGCCCGCGCCCGCARAGCCCCTGTCACACAGGCAGAGCCGGAAAACAGGAGAAAAATAGATTTTCCCTTCAGCCCTTCCAGACACATGACTGAGACTTATTATAGCAGTCACAGGCACAGGGGGTGCGGAGAGGCCGGCCCTGCATGTGCCTCCCTCGCTGATGAGCCCCTTCCCAGGGAAAGCGGGGCAGGTTCTGTGCCAGCTGCCCCCAGGGCCCAGCTGTGCTCGGGAAGGATTCCCAGGGTAAGGAATCCCTCAGACTGGGGCTCCAAGGGGAAGGAAGCCATGGAGCAGAGAGTGGGGAGATGGTGCTCCTGATGGGGGAGGTGGGGGTTGTTCAGTCTGGAGACAGGAAGGATCCAGGGAGACCTCAGAGCCCCTTCCAGTGCCTAAAGAGGGTCCAGGAGAGCTGGTGGGGGACTTTGGACAAGGGCATGGAGGGACAGGACAAGGGGGAATGGCTTCCCACTGCCAAAGGGCAGGGTTAGATGGGATCTTGGGAAGGAATTCCTCCCTGTGAGGGTGGGGAGGCCCTGGCACAGGTTGCCCAGAGAAGCTGTGGCTGCCTCATCCCTGGAAGTGTCCAAGGCCAGGTTGGATGGGGCTTGGAGCAACCTTGGGATAGTGGAAGGTGTCCCTGCCCATGGCAGGGGGTGGAACTGGATGGTCTTTAAGGTCCCTTCCAACCCAAACCATTCCAGGATTTACCTAGGATTTCCAGCTGTTTACCTGGCTCTGAGCCTGGGGCTTGTTCCTGACCCACCACCTTTCCAACAACACAGCACAAAACAGAGTTTGTGTCTGCTGGCGCTGGCAGCTCTCCCTTCTCCTTCTCCTTCTCCTTCTCCTTCTCCTTCTCCTTCTCCTTCTCCTTCTCCTTCTCCTTCTCCTTCTCCTTCTCCTTCTCCTTCTCCTTC
>JACAXG010000191.1:1032750-1059977 GCA_018881555.1 Amblyornis subalaris
TTCTGCCCTCTCCCAGCCTCGCTCCTTGTCCCGCTCCCTGTCCCGCTCCCAGCCCCGCTCCCTGTCCCGCTCCCAGCCCCGCTCCCAGCCCCGCTCCCAGCCCCATTCCCAGCCCTGCTCCCAGCCCGTTCCCAGCCCCATTCCCAGCCCACACGCTGCCGCGTGGCGGGTGGGAGGTTTTTCTCTGCATTGCAAATCCCTTCTTGTTTGAGTGCTGCAGTGCTGCTTGGAAGGAAAACAACCCCTCTGGAGCGATCCCAGAGGCAGCACCGGCACCTTCTCCTGCCCCAGGCAGGCTTCGGTGCCGTTCCCAGGGTGCCTGCCTCGGGAGATAAAGCCAAAGCTTCCCTGGCAGGCAGCCTGGCTGGGAGCAGGACCAGCCATCCCCATTTCCCTGTGCTTGTCTCTGGCACAGACAGCCCCAGCTGAGCTCTCCCTTCAGACCTGGGAAGCGGGAGGAGGACGAGGCAGAGGGAAGAAGGCTCCCCGGTCTGCGGGGGCTGGCTGGAAGCAGGACAAGGGCTTGGAAACGGAGGGAGCATCCCTGGGAATGTGGGCCAGATGCTGCGGGGGTGTCTGTGCCACGGGGATGTGGATCCAGGACGGGGGAAAACTGCACTGGGTGTGGGGGGATTTGTTCCGTTTTTCCATCTGGTATTGGGCAAGCTGCTCACCCGTGCCTGGGCAGGGTCTGTGCTGAGCCCCCAGGAGCGGGGCTGGCTCTTTCCCGGAGCAGTGATTCCATGCTGGAAGCTGTCCGCTGCCAATCCCAGCCTATGGATGCATCCCCACACCGCCAGCCCCTGGCAGCTCGTTCTCCTCCCAGACACATGGCACTGCTGGGCTGGGGGGATCTTCCCAGAATCCACAGGAAAACAACCCCCACGTCTGCTGGTGCTCAAGATCCCCATTGCCAGRGTTTTGGGAGCCACCAGAACGTTTGGCACCACTGTCCAGGGAGAAAGAGACTGAATTTGTGCTCCTCAGGGACTGGTGGATGGAAGAATCCAGGGACAGGTGACAAACCTTTGGTGGCATCAGCCCAGGGCAGGAGCACTGTGGAGTCCAGAGCCAGTAAATGTGCAGGGAGCCCCTCAGGAGGAGGACATCTGCCCCTAAAATCCATGGCTCTTCCCGCTCTGGGCACTGGGACACTGAGCAAAGGGGTGCAGGGAGAGAGGGGAGCTCGAGGGCTCTCCGAAGGGACAGAGAATTCCTGTAGGCTTGGCCAAGTCCACCCATTCCTGGTGGGGCTGTTCATGAGGATGAGAGCTGGGGAGGAGGAAGAATAAAACCAGCAAACCCTAAAAACAAGGGACAGCAACCCCTGGGAACAGCTGTGTCTGGGCAGGGACCTGGGGGAGGATTCCAGGCTTCTGGGAGGAAGCACTGGGGGATGTGTGGGGTTGGGATCCACTTGCCCTTGGTGCACTCTGTGGGTCTGGCTCTGCCCCACCCTCCCCATCACAGCATCCACAGCCTCACCTCTCCGGCTTCAGGCAGCTCAACTCTTTGGAACAAACATCCATTTATCCATTTATCCATCCGTCCATCCATCCATCCATCCATCCATCCATCCATCCATCCATCCATCCCTGCCTCTGTCCACTGGCCATCCCTCTGTCCACAATTTCCTCTTTTATCTCCACACAGGCCAAATCCATGGCCTCTCTGGATTGCCATTTATCCAGGTGAACATCAGGATCTCCATTTATCCACTCCAGTGCGCCTGGGGGGTTTCTCCCCAGGGAAGAAGCTGTGCTCTGCTTTGGATTCAGCCAGAAGATGGATCTGCAGAGCTTTGCTTGGACAGAACAGCTTTGAAAACGTGGCCAGGGCAACAGACACCAATCTTTAACATCCATCCGTGGCCTTATCCGGTCTCCAAACTGGAAAATCCCTCCATTCCCACCCAGGAGGAATCTCCCCTGCACAGGCAGGGCAGGAGCACGTCCCATGCACACAACCTTGGCCTGGCCCTTGAGCAACACAAGCAAAGACACCTCCAGGGCTCTTCTACTCTCACATCCCAGTCGGAGAGGAGGAACCAGGTCTCTGTCCCCATGGCACAGCTTCCCCAAGGTGCCAGGGAGGGGCTGGGGGCACCAGGCAGGCCACCATGGGTGCCAGAGGCTGCCTGGGCACAGAAGTCAGGCTGCAAGCTCCCCACCTCAAGCACAGAAGAGCATCTGGCTCCTGCCTCCCAGCGTCTCCCTGGCAGCAGTGAGCAACTGGGCTTGGCACCAGAACCTCAGATTCCAAGGAGCTTCCAACAGACTGCCAGGGAGGAGAATTCCTCTCCATCACCACTGCCCTGGTCAGAAGCAACGGGAGAAGCTGGAGGGCATTGAGGAGAGAGGCTGGGGGYGCTGGGGGCACAGAGGAGAGAGGCTGGGCACACACATGCTGGAGGCATATGTGGAATTTTTTTCCTCATAGATAGAGAAGGGGGAAAAAAAAAGAAGGAAAAAAATAGCAAAATAAAGCAAACCCAACAACTCCAATTTCTATCTTAATGAATAAATGAAACGCATCCCAAGAGGCAATTAAGCGCTTCGAACWGAACATGTGTCACATACATTAAAAAAAACAATCCAGAGAGGAATCCAGCAGCTGCAGTGGAGGRAAGAGGCAGCTGATGACTGCTGGGGAGCATGGAGCTGGGTCTGCCGCTCCCACTGTGGTGTTCGGGTCCCCCGGGAGAGGGGAGTCCCACCAAGGGGGTGTGGGGACCCCCAGTGCCCAGGGCTGTTCCCACAAGTTTCTCCTGCCCTAAGGACATCACTCTGCCTTGTGCAACCACTCACCTCTGTGCCCCACGGGGCCTGGGATCTCCCAGGTCTCCCTTTCCAAAGCCAAACACAAGTTTTGCCTCACCCTCCCTCCCGATGTCACCTCCAGGGAACACCCAAGCCCACCTGGCCCCTCTCCTGCGTGCCTGTCCCTGTCCTTGGTGCTGCCCGGAGCGTGGCTGTGTCCCAGCCATCGCCAGCCACTGCCCAGCCGGCACCGCTGGCCTTTGSTGCTCAGAAGGAGGAGGAGGAGGGCTGAGGAAGGGCTGCCCTGCAGTACAGAGCGGCTGTGACTGGGCTGGACAGGACCTGGATGCTCACCCCAACACAGCAGCCACYCCAGGAGCACAGTCCAGCCTCTGCGGGTGCGTCTGACCTCCGTCCTCATCCCCAAATCTCCTTCACATCCCGGCACCACTGCCAGAGCCTCGATGCTGSGGAGAGCCCTCCAGAATCCAGTCTGCAGAGAACCAGTGGCTCCTTCTTCCTCAGTGCCCCCAGAAAGCTACCAAGACCCCCTTTTACTGACCCAAAGTGGGGCACAAAGATCAGCCTGGCTGCAAACCCCCAAGGATCTCCCTGTGACACGACTCCCAGCAGCAGCAGCACTGAGGCAGCCTCAAGCTGGGAGGGCCCTGAGTTCCCAACACTGAGCTCTTGGGAGAAGCTGTTTGACTTCTGGCTGGTGGCACAGCCAGGACAGGGACCCAGGCAGCCCCTGCACCCCTCCCACCCTCCTGGTACTGATGGGCTCTAAGGAAAAACCCCTCACACGTTTTGGATGCTCACTGGGTTTTCTGACCAACTTCTCCCTTTGGGAGGCCAGATCCAGACTCTTTTGAGTGTCTGGGTTTGGCTGGGCTGACGGAGCCGGTGTCACACTCTGGAACACGACASGAATTCTGTCCTGGTGCGGGGAAGGCACGGGATTTATTTCTCTGCAGGCTTGCCCTGCTCATTCACTCTGCCCTCTGCTTTCACAATAAGCTCCTTCCCCATGGACCAGCAGCTGCACAACCCTGCCCAACCCCGGAGCCCTTTGCACAGCTTGTGTCTCTTCCTGAGGGAGGAATACAGGCTTCCCATGGGATTGGATGTTCCCTGCAGGAGCCTTCCTCCTTCTCTGCCTTGTCAGAAGGGTCAAACCTCTGCATCCTGCTCCTGCCCACCCTGCCCACAGCAAGCCTGGACCTTGGGAGCACATCACGAGCTGAGGGTGGGGAGCAGAGAGCAACCCACGGCACGGGGCAGCCCCACGGAGCCCACAGAGCCCATGCCTGGGGCGTGCTCCCCTCCCCGGCTCACGGCTGGATGGTCCCCATGGGCTCTGCCCCTGGGGCTCCCGGGCTCCAGCACTGCTCCAGCCACAGCCCTCCCTGCCCCAGGGACACCCACAGCAGTATCCTCAGTGTCCATAGCAGTGTCCCCAGCACCCATAACAGTGTTCTCAGTGCCCATAGCAGTGTCCTCCAGCCACCCTCTGCCCCTGCCCTGGGGCCATGCCAGCACCTCACACCAGCTCAGCCTTGCCCCCTGTCCCTGCCCTGCCAGCAGTGCCCCTGCCCTCCGCTGCCTCTTCCCATGAGGCAGGGAACAGCACCCCGAGAGAGAACCCCACACTCCCCAACACCCACAGCCTCCTCCTGCCCCTCGCCCAAGGAACCCCGAGAGCCGCGCTGGGTCCCCGCCGAGGTCCTGCTCCGAGCACTCACAGTCTGGACGTGGCTCTCCCGGGTGGCACGGCTCTCCCAGGCGGCACAGCTCTCCCAGGCGGCACGGCTCTCCCAGGTGGCACGGCTCTCCCAGGTGGCACGGCTCTCCCAGCTGGCACGGCTCTCCCGGGTGGCACGGCTGCTGCAGGACGCTGCCGTCATCCGCGGGCTGGGGACGCTGGCGGTGGCACGGCCGGGTGGCAGCTCGGTGACCGCGCTCAGCGGGGGCCTCGGGCTGAGGAGGCACAGCACAAGTGTGAGCCCAGGCAGGGGTGGGACCACCCCAGCGCCTTCCCCAGCTCAGAGTGGAGAATTATTAAGGTTGGAAAAGGTCTTTAAGATCACCAACTCCAGCCATGAACCCAGCATTGTCACCATGGTCGCCACTAATCCTCGTCCCCAAGTGCCACAGCCACACGCCCTTTGAACGCTTCCAGGGGTGGTGGCTCCACCACTGCCCTGGGCAGCCTGTGGAGGGMCTGACCACTTTTTCCACGRAGAAATTTTCCCTAATATCCAATTTAAACCTCTCCTGGTGCACCTTGAGTCCGTTTCCTCTCGTCCTGTCACTTGTCCCCTGGGAGACGAGCCCGATCCCCACTTGGCGCCTGCTCCAAAGTACCCCAGTCCCAGGGTACCCCCACCTGCCAGGTCCAGAACACATCGTACCCAACAGCTCTCGCASGAAATCCTCTCCACCAGCCCTTCCCAGCTCCCCTTGTGCCCTTCCTGGAGACACTTGAGTGGGGCYGACCCACAGGGCACCCCTCAGACTGGGACAGCCCTCGTGGGGACCCAGCCATGCAGAGAGGGGTGGGCTCAGCTCCCCAGGTCCTCAGCACAGCAAGAGGCAGAGCAAAGGAACTCTGCAGGGATGCAAGTCCAGCCCTGGCTTCTCCAGCCTGCTCCAAGCATAGCCATGGATTCATGAGCCCTTCAGCACCATGAACGGGTGCTGGTCACACTGCTGAGGTCAAGTCCCCAGCGTCCCCTGTACTCCTGCCCAAACTGACAGCGCCGTCCCCCAGACTCCAGGGACTCCAGCGCTGCCGGAGACCAAGGAATGGGCTCCAGCTGGATGAGGGTGTGCAGGAATGTCAACAGCCTCCAGCCATGCCTTAGGACTGCTGATGTACTCAGAATCATAGAATCACAAAGGTTGGGAAAGGCCTCTAAAATCATCCAAGTCCAGCCATTAACCCAGCACTGCCAAGCCCATCACTAACCCATGGCCCCAGTGCCACATCCACACGTTATTTCAACACTTCCCAGGGATGTGACTCCACCACTGCCCTGGGCAGCTGTGCCAGTGCCTGACCATTGTGTGAAAAAATTTTCCCTAATATTCAACTTAAACCTCCCCTGGTGCAACTTGAGGCTGTTTCCTCTCATCCTGTCACTGTTACCTGGGAGAAGATACTGACTCTGACCTGGCCCCAACCTCTTTTCAGGGAGTTGTGSAGAGCCAGAAGGTCCCCCCTGAGCCTCCTTTTCTCCAGGCTGAGCCCCCCCAGCTCCCTCAGCTGCTCCTGGTKCTCCAGMCCCTTCCCCAGCTCTGTCTCCTTCCCTGGACACGCTCCAGCCCCTCCATGTCTTTCCTGAAGTGAGGGGCCCAAACCAACCTGGGCCGCCCCCTGGAGCTGCTCTGAGCGGTTTGAGGAGAAATGGGCTCCAAGGCYTGAGCAGAGGCAGATGTGCCACCAAGAAGGGCAGGGCATGTCCCCGCTGCTCCGTGCCAGCCCAGCTCCCGCAGCAGGGACAGGCACATCTGTGCACTTCCCAAAGAGCAGCTTACACCCGGATCAGATCAGGGGAAGAAAACTGCACTGCACTAAATCCAGGGAGCGAACTGGCTGCCGGGGCTTTAATCGGAGAGGAGCCTTCCCGATAAGAGCATTAAGTGGGGATGAAGCAGCCTCGGTGCAGCGCTGGTCTGAGCCGGTCCCTTGTCTGGGATTTGGCAGARGGAGCCGGCTGTGCCCTGCCCTGGCACCTGGGAGCGGCTCCACCTGTCCCGTCAGACCCGACCAGGCTCTCCGCGGCTGCAGSAGAGGGGAGAGCTCCGGGCAGGGCAGGGCACAGCACACAGAGTTCTGATCTCGTATCACGAGCCCAAATCCCAAGTGGGAAGAAGGACAGCACAATGCTCGGCGGGAGACCTTGGAGTAGGGCGGGATCTGTCCCACAGTCCCTCCTTCCAGCGAGGGGACGCGGCACCTCCCAGCTCCGCCTGCACTTCAGCCCCAAGCAGACACTGGATTCTGCTGCCTGCTCTCCACCTTGCTCCTGTGGGAAAGCCACGCACCTTTCCTGCCTCGTGCCCCTGCGGAGAGAACCCCAGGGAGGGGAGGAGAAGTGTCCACCTGCATCCTGGGCGAAGGCTGGGAGGAGCCGTCTGCTCCCTCACACCCGGAGGCGCYGTGGGCCGGATGGGCAGAACCCACCCGGGATGTGGTCAGGGGTGAGAGCTCAGGGGAAAGCCCCCWCCCTCCAGGGTGACCCAGTTTGGCACCAGTGCGGACTGGTGACGGGGGGACAGYGGCTGGAGCAGCCCCTCCTGTGCTCTGCTGGCTCAGCCGGAGATGGATGGAAGCAGCCCTGCAGCCCAGCGTAAGTAATTGAGGGAAGAACATTTGTAAGGCARGAGACAGCTGGATTAAAAAGGTGAAGCCCAAAAAGCAAATGAAAAGAGAATCACTGATGATGGATGGGAAAGCAGTGCCTGAGTCCAGCTTTTCCCTGGGTGTGCTGTGAGCAGCAGCAAGGCAAGGTGAGCTGAGATCAAACCACCGAGAGAACCTGGGCAGCCACGGGGGCTGGGAATCACAGATCCATATAGGTTGGAAAAGCCCTCAAAGATCATTAAGTCCGACCCTTATCCCAGCACTGCCAAGCCCACCACTAAGCCACGTCCCCAGTGCCACATCCACATGTTTTTCAACACTTCCCAGGGAYGGTGACTCCACCACTCCCCTGGGCAGCTGYGCCAGTGCCTTTGCCGAAGAAATTTTCCGTAATATCCARCTTAAACCTCCCTGGTGCAACGTGAGGCCATTTCCTCTCACCCTGTCCTTTGTTCCCTGGGAGCAGAGCCTGACCCTCCCTGGCTGCCCTCTCCTGTCAGGAGTTGTGGAGACCCAGAAGGTCCCCCCTGAGCCTCCTTTTCTCCAGGCTGAGCCCCCCCAGCTCCCTCAGCTGCTCCTGGCGCTCCAGCCCCTTCCCCAGCTCTGTTCCCTCCCCTGGACACAGAGGCTGCACACGTGGAGAGGTGTCCAGSTGACACTGCTGCCACCCCACACGGCTCCAGTGGTGCCTCTTCCTTCCCATTGCCAGGCCCTGGCCCTGCAGAGCTCCCCAAACATCTGGTGTGTGTTCCTTGAGGGCACCCAGAGGCCGCCCAGACGTGCCAGAAAGGTCATTGCTGCAGTTTGCTTTGCTAATTGCTGCTGATCAGATGCTTTCTTGGCAAGGTGGGAAAGACATTTGGGTTGGAAAAAAGTGAATTGAATTCATAAGGCAGAAGAATTCCCAACTGAACGAGGGCTGAGCAGACCCAGCCCCCCCCAAAGCAGAGGCTGCTCCCCCAGGCAGCCYGGGCAGAGCCTCGGGGTGGGTCCCATCTGTGGTGAGCCCACCTGAGGAGGGTCAGACTTGTCACCCCCAGAGCGGCAGAGCAGGAGGTCACAGTCCCATCACCCCAACATCCCCCCTTGTGATCCCCCATCCCTCACCACGGCTGTCACTGACCCCAGGCCCATCCCAAGGCACAAAGTGCTGTGCCACCCTCTCTGCCTGGATCAGGCCCTGCCAGGACACCCCCACACCCCCTGGCACAGCCCAGGGACTGTCTCCCCACACTCTGCTGCCTTTTCCTTCAGGACCAAGGCATCTCCAACAGGCTCCAATTCCTGTRCCCTCATCCCTGAACATCAATTAGGGCCGCCCATTCCAGCTGCCTCCCAAGCCCTCCCAGCTCTGGAACTGGGCTGGTCCCACTGCCCTACTTGGTTTCCTTTAAAAACCAGTTTGCTCCAGTGCCCTGGACACCCCAAGTACTCACAAGACCTCAAAGCACTTGCCAGGAGGTTTCCCAGACTAAGAACCACAATCAGATTTATCCCAGTCCCACCATTTCCCAGGGGGCACTCTGGGGACAGTGGCGTGAGGCTGGCCCAGGGCTGTCCCCACACACACTTTAACTGTCCCCACAAGCTGCAGATCCCAGCACTGCACAACCAGCAGGGAGACCTCCCCCAGTACATCCAGTGAGCCTTGCATCCATCTGCAACTGGGCACCACGGGGCACAGAGGGGCAAGGCCTGGCCAAGGAGATCCCAGGGAACCAAGASAAGAGCCAGGGATGGTGCTTGGATCTCCCAAAGCCCTGACTCGTGGCCTGTTGATCCCACACACAAGGGGACCAGGAGATGGAGCAGCCCAGGAGCCTCCATGTCACAGATSGGGACAATGGCTATGGCCGAGAGCTGGCAGCGTCATTCCCTGGAGGAACACTCTGGCTCACCCCCGGCACGATCTGGGCAGAAAGATGCACACGACAGAGGAGCAGCAGCCCCATCCAGCCAAGGAGAGCTGCCAGGATCACCATGTCCAGCATCTCCAAAACCGCCCACGGAGGATTTAAAATCCACGCTGGAGTGTTACTGCAGGAGTCCAGCTGCCCAGCACACCAGCACAGCAGGACAGTTGTCCCCAGCGTGGGCACACTGGTGCTGGTGTCCGAGTGACCCTGCACCCAGCCCCAGGGCGGTGGGAGCCCCCCGGACCAGGCTCCCACTTGGAACCTGTCAGAAATTCAACCAGGACAAGGTTCAGGGCACAACCAGCCCTGGCTGGGCTGGGGAGCCCCGGGGCTCACGCAGCTCCAAAGCCACGGGGCAGGATGACTCCAAAGCCGGAGGAGCAGCAAGGCAGGGAATTGCTGGGCAGAGAGAGATCAGAGGCAGCTCCATCCAAAGGAGCAGCTCTGCTTCTGCTGGCCAAAACCTCGGAGGCAGAGTCCCTCCCTCAGGGCTGGACGGATGGATGGGGATCAGGAAACTTGGGGGAGGGCTCTCAGTGCAGCAGCCTGAGGACACAGACCCCCCCAGGGATGGAGGGGAGCAGGCCCCGAGGGCCAGAGGGGTGTAGGGTCCCCAAGGAGAAGCACTGCTGGTGCCCTCATGGGCCAGGCTGGATCAGGGTGTGGGTGAGCTGGAAAGGACAGGGACAGGGGGTGTCTGAACTCCAGAGGCACCTCATCATTCCAGCAAGGCAAATACCGCCCAAAACGGCCACCAGCAGCTGAATCCCAGCACAGGGGTTCAGCAGCTCCGTGTTCCCAGCGCTCCTTGGAGGGGAGGAACAACCTCACACCGCTGGGGTCGGTGATGGGAGCACACACAAACCCTCAGACCTCCACCCCAGGCTGCTGGATGAGCAGGAGCAGCTCCTGGGCTTGAGGCCAGGGAGGTTCAGGGGAAGCAAAGGAAACCCAGACCTGAGGCACAGCCCCTGGCTGGGAATGCCAGAGGGAAAATCCACGTGGCTGCAACAGGCTTGGATCCAGCCCCCTCGCACCCCTCTCATCCTCAGCCAGGGGTCCCCGCATGGGGCACCGGGGTCAGGAGCACGGGGGCCCCGCGGTGGGGAAGGGGTGCCCGGGACTGATGGGTGGCTGCTGTGGGGCAGTGCCATTGCTGAGGGACACTGCCATCGCCATGGGGCGCTGCCGTCGTTGTGGGACACTGCCATGGCCACGGGGCACTGCCACTGCCGAGAGCACTGCCATCACTGTGGGGCACTGCCATCACTGAGGGCACTGCCGCTGCTGAGGGCACTGCCATCACTGAGGGCACTGCCACTGCTGAGGGCACTGCCACGGCTGCCTGGCTCCCCAGGCTGCTCCCTCCATCTGCCGAGCCCAGCGCGGTCGTTCCGTGTTTCCCAGCTGGATCACATCGACTCCTCCCCTTTAAAGCGTCGAGCGCTGAGCTGGAACAAACCCCGCGTGCCCGGGGAGGGCATCGGGGACACCCCGTGGGGACCCACGGGGGCACGGCCACCCCTCCCAGTGCCCACACACATCCCCCAGCGCCCCAGGGGTGCAGGCCCGGCCACGGAGAGGTACCTCTGGAGCAGAGAGTCCCCGATCCGGGCCCGGCTCCGCCGTTTCCCTCCTTTCCTTGCCCATTTCCCATGCTGCTTGACCGTCTTTCCAGCTAATTACCCCGCGCCCCTGCGGGCACGGCCCACGTGGCAGCTGGCATCTGCACGGCTCCAGGAACGACCTTGGCTGTCGGAGGACAGCGGGAGCCTCTCTGCCTCCCGGGCTTCCCCGAGGCGGGCAGGGATGCTCCCGCGGGAGGGACGAGGAGCACTTCCAGCCCCGCGGCCGCTGCTCCCGGTGCCAGCTCAGCTCCGCCAGCTCCGGGGGCACCGACCTGCGGCTCCGTGCCGGGACYCACAGCCACCTCACCAGACCCCCAGCACTGCCTCCCTGCAGAAACTCCCACTTTCAGGCTTGGAAGTCTTTCTCCCGCAGTCCTCCAGCCCGGTTTCCCGGCAGCACAGCCCTGAGCCAGGTCCGGCTGCATCCCCGTGCCGGGTGTGCCATGGAGAGGGGACTCAGCCACGCTGCTCCGGCGTGGAGAGCTTCGGGAGGAGCAAGGGCTGGATGGGGAGTCCTTTAGGGAGCAACCTGGGGGGTGGCATCACTGCCACTGTCCCTCCCTGCTTCTTCCCTGGTGCGAGGAGAGGTGGAGCAGAGAGCAGGGAGACACTGAAGCTCTCTGGGATAGCAGCCCTTGGGAGCACCCGACGGAACAGCCCCGGGCCCCATGGCAGAGACACTCCCCCGGGATGGGAGGGACCTGCCAGCTGGCACACGGCTGGGGCTGGAGGCAGGACCTGCTGACCCCAGAGAGGGACGGGGTCCATCTGAGGTCACAGGCAGTGAGTGGACACACACGGGGACRAGCTGGGCGTCCCCTCCTGTGGCAGAGTAGGAGACGTGGGGATGCCCCTGGCACCTTGCACCAGTAGGGAGGGCAGGCAGGACAGGCAGCAGGCAGGGCTGAGGGCTGGATATGCTGAGGGGCTCCAGGGAATGGGGGTCCCGGGGGGCTGCCCATTCTCAGGAGCTGGGGCAGAGCCAGGTCAGTGCCCGGCCAGCTCCGTTTTGCACCTTCCCTCAGCACAAGCTTGTTCTGACCTGGGTGCCAAAGGCTTGGCAGCTTCCCAGGCTCCTGTGGCACTTTGGGAAATGCCTCCTCCAAATGCTGAGTGCTTGGGCTGCTCGGGAGGGAGGTGCTGGAGTCCTTAGGAGTTCAGGCAGTGACATGGGTGTCCACACGCTGTGGAGCTCAGCACCCTCCTGGCTGGGTGATGGCTTCACCTTGAGCCTGCCGCGGTACAGCTGTGTACAGCTGTCTGTGAGGGGGGGTTTCCTTCAGTCTCCTCCCCAAGTAACCCCCCAGCTCCCTCCAGCTATCACATCTGCAGCTTTCTTTTCCTTGAAATAATAAGCAAGCCCCTGACATGAGGGGCTMACTCCTGCCCTGCTGCAATAAAGAGGGAAGATGAAAAGACCAGGGGAAAAATTCGCTTCTGTAGCACCTCACTGTCGCTCCAGCTCTGTGCTCTCCGTCCTTATTCCTCACTGTCCTTTCCAGGAGCTGTCTGTAACCCTTTGATAACACYCTCCTCTCTCCCAAAAGCCGGGGTCCCCTCCTGCCTGTGCCGCCAGAGACGTCACACGTCCCTTTGATGTCAGGAGGAGGCACAGACGCAGCCCCGTGTGCGTGTGTGACAAATACAAACAGCCAGCTCTGGCCCAGATTTGGCAACTCAGGGAGAAAAAGGGAAAACTGGGGGAAAAGAAATCTTAAAATTAATTCTCCCTGTCCAACACACACACACAGACACACACAGACACACACAGACACAGACACAGACACAGACACAGACACAGACACAGACACACACACACACACAGACACACACAGACACAGACACAGACACACACACACACACAGACACACACACACACACACACACGCTGCTCTGGGCAGGCCAGGCCCCTCACATGGCCAGTGCCCGGGCTGAGCCAGGGATGGCCACGGTGCTGCTGAGCCCCACCCTCCTGTGCCCTGGGGACAGCCCTGGCAGGTCTCTGTGCCCAGGGGTGACACCTTGCAGCCCGGGCAGAGTGTGGGGCAGTTGCCAACTACCCCCTTACAGCAAACCCGGCAGCTCCAGCCCCAGGGTTTTGCCAAAGGCAGCCTGAAGATGGATTTGCAGGAAGCCCTCACCCACTGGCAGGGCATGTGCCAGGGCTGCCCTGCTGAGCCTGGCACCCTCTGCATCATTTCCATTTCCACCCTCACATCCTGCTCCTGCAATGGCTTCACGACCAGCCCAGCACATTCCGGAGCCCTCACATCCACCAGGTCCCTCTGCAGGAGCCAGACCTGTGCCAGCTGCCAGCACATGGAGGGAGTGGGGTTTGATCCCACCGATCCCCTGGACCACCAAATCCAGGGCCAATGCCGGTGGCAACTTTCCCGCTGCACGTGGAGAGGCTGCATCCAGATCCCCTCCAGGAGGGGAGGATCTGTCGTGGGTCCGCCCCTGGTTTGCCTCACCCAGCCAGCGATGCCTGGGGCCACCAACACGTCCCCGGGGAGCGTGACGAGCTCGGCAGGCTGGCAGGCAAGCCCACGGCAGCGATGACGGCTCCGTGTGACTGCCTCAGGCTCTTGCTCATCCCGGCTCCGTGACTCAGGCGGCGCACGGAGGGGCCGGGGGGTGTGGGGGACACTCACCCCAGCACGGGGGCCGGGCTGGGACCTTCTGCCATCAGCAGGCACCGGCCAGCAGGTCCCACTGCGGGCAACGCCAGGGCGGTGAGCTGGGCACGCTGGTGGGACGAGCTCTTCCAGAGAACCAGAGACTGTCCCTCTCCAGATCCAGGCTCTGGCGCGTGCAAAGGTCCTGCTCCATGGTGACCCTGCTCTGCACAGTGATCCTGCTCCACATGATGACCCTGCTCCACATGGTGACCCTGATCCACAGGGTGATCCTGTCCCACATGGTGATCCTGGTCCACATGATGACCCTGATCCACACAGTGACCTTGCTCCACCGTGGCCCTGCTCTGCACAGTGATCCCGTCCCACACGGTGACCCTGGTCTGCATGATGACCTTGATCCACATGGTGATCCTGTTCCACGTGGTGACCCCATTCCACACGGTGACCTGGCTCCATGGTGACCCTGCWCCACAGGGTGACCCTGCTCCTATGCTTTGTTCCCTGCAAGCCRCCCATAGGAGCCCAGCTCGAAGCTTCTCTTCCTGGAACATCTCATTACCCCCAAAGGAGCTCTCCCCTGCTGACCCAGAACTTTCTGTAAGACCAGGGACCATGGTGAGTGCAGCTCCTGAGGCTCCTCACTCCCTGCTCCAGCCATGCTGCCCCTCCATCCTCCATCCCACAGACACCTCCTGCTGTCCTCTGAGAGCTGGGGGCTCTCACCACCCCCTCTGTGGACACGTGGGCAGCTGCCTCTGGGTGCAGCTGTGGGGGTTGCAAGAACGAGCTCCAAAACTGGAGCACGTGGCTCCTGAAGCCTCTAGTGACTCCACAGTCTTCCCGCAAAATCGCTTCTTTCTCCTTTTCCCCCTGGCTCTGGTGCAGACCCTCRGCATCGGGGGAGCTGTGGGCAGCCGGGACTGGGGGGAGCATGGACAAGGTGACGTTCTCCTCGCCCATGCTCTCACCTGCCCTCTCGGAATGTCCCAGCCCACTGTGCCCCACTAATGTGAATCTGGGAGAGAGGCTGGGTTTATCCGAGCCGGAGTCACCCGGAGCCCCGCTCCGTCATTAGCGGTGAGTAAAGCGCGGTGAGTCACCGCTGCCATTATCCACRCTCCTCCAACGGCTCGGGAAATGCAGCAGGAAAGAGCCGTTCCTTGAAGTCACTGCTAGTATCTCCTTCCTTCCACCAACATCCCTGCACTCCCTGGGACGGCTCTGTCCCCCCGCCCGCCCCCCGCGTCCCCGGGCCAGGCTCTTCCCGTCGGGGCTGACGCCCTGAGCCGTGCCCCACTCCMACGCTCCCCCCGTGCTTCCCGTGCTGCTCCGGCGTCTCCAAAGGTTAATGCATGCAGGACACGTGCGCTTCTCCCGGCTAATTGATGCCAAAGGCACCACCAGCAGGAGCTGCTCGGTGCCACCCGCACCGCGCTGAGGGCAGTGTGAYCCCGTCCCACGTGCTGCTGCCCCTCGGCCCCTTTGCCTGCCACAGCCGCACCCTGCCTGTCACCCCTGTCCGTGAACCAGGACCTATTTGTGAGCCCAACACCCGTGGCCACCCCACTGCCCGTCACCTTCCCCCGGCTCAGCCCCACTCCACACCACGGCCCCTGTCCTGTCCCTGGCTCCTGCACATCCCGGGAAGCTGATGTGACCCCCCTGGGAGCCCCCACCTCCACCCCCACTCCTGCCTTGCTCCCGTGCTCTGTCCGAGGGCCACGCAGAGGCACCGGCACTCGGGGTAGGCTGGGGGTCACCCCAAACTCCTGCTGCACACCCTGCAGTCCCACATGGTCCCAGTTCAGCCCATCTCCGTGCTGGGCTCCTCTCCCTGCCCATCCAGCCTGGATCTGCTCCTGCTCTCCACCTTGTCCTCCACTCACCTCACACCCTCATCCCCTCTTCCTTCGCTTCTTGTTTTTCAGTTTTTCAGCTTTTTTACCCCCTATTTTGCTCACAAGTCTCATTTCATGCTCAGCGTTGAAAACACAAACGTTTACCAGCACACCTAAGACCAGACCTGTGCTGGGATGGTTTACCCTGGGCGGTTTCCCTGATCTCAGCCCATCCCAGCTCCCGTGTGGCCATGCCCAGCTGGTTTGCCAGCGCTGCAAAGGGCCCTGGTGACACTGCCCTGCCGCTGCCACCACCGCAGGGACAGCAGGAGCTGACCTGTGACACCGCTGCTGCTGGGGCTGCTGCGCTGGGTACCACAAAGGGAGATGAAAACRCCAAAACTCTGGAGGAGGAAGCAGAGGGCTCACCGAGAGTGAGAGGGGAGAGCAATTCCCGCAGGCACCACGAGGACCCTGCCCAGAGCCCTGCTCCCTGCCCGGAGAGCTCTGCTCCACGCTGCCATCCCTGTGTCCTGCCCAGGCTCCAAGGCGAGACACTCACATCTTCCTATTCAAACGGATTACAAATTACTGTCTGATCCACTAATTAGGCCGGGAAGATGAGTGTGCTTCTGACAGTGCTGTTTAGCAGCCATTTAGAAATTGCTCTGAAGGCAGCGAGGTGCCSGGAGCGCAGTGAGGGGCCACAGCTGCTCCAGCAGCGAGCCCGGGACCACCTCGGGACCACCCCCAGGACCACCCTGCCGGCCCCAGGGCCAGCAGCTCTGCCCGACCCCAGCCCCACTCCCACAGCCTGGGGATCCCATTTGTCTGCCCTGCTGCAGAGCYCGCCCGGCTCCCAGGGATGTCCCCGGGCCCTTTGGCTCCCGGCCCCGCTGCCATTACTTCGTATTTATTTAACAAAATTAAAACCTGCTTAGTGGGGCCGGGGAAGGCAGGGCAGACAAATGGGATCAGCTGCTGCTGCCGGGGAAGGGCAGCCTGGCGCCGGGCTGGGGCCACCTGCACGGCCTCGGGGGACACGGACCTTCCTCCTCGTGACCGAGAGGTCCCACCAGGGGCTGGGCAGCAGCACAGGCACCCCCAGTTCCCGGACTCCCCCCGACCACTGGTGACAGAAGGCTGGGAACGGCTGGGGAAGGGCTCCCAGAGGAAAGCTCCGTGCAGGGCTGGGGCTCCCCGTGGGCCATGGGGTGCAGCCAGGCATGGCCACCCCTCCGAGAGGACTCCCCAGCCCTGCGCCCACCAGCCGGGCACGGGGGCAGCAGCCTGTGGGGTTTGGGTGATGCCAGGTGTGCGGAGGCTGCTCCGAACCCCTYCTGCAGACTGTCCAGGGACAGGCACTGCCCCAGCCCAGGAGCGGCCTCAGCCCCCTCTGAGCCCTCCCTGTCCCTGGCCGGGCCCCTGTGTCCCACGTAGCTCCTTACAGCACCAGGYGAGAAACTTGCTCCAGGTCAGGCAGGAGGCCAGGTGGGTCCAGGACCACCTCAGGACCTCTCTCTGCAGCGCTGGCCTTCCCAAAAGCCATCCTGGTGCTGATCCCCGTTGCCCAGCATCACACCCCTTCCAAACCCCACCCCACGGATGGGCACAAAGCCAGGCAGCTCAGCTCCCTCCCTAAGTGCTCCAAGCCTTTCCAGAGGAGAGAGCACAGGGCCAGAAGCACAAGGCACATGCTCAGGGCACCAGCGTAGGGATCCCCTGCCTTCCACCCTGSTAGGATCCACCTTGGGGTCTCCCACTCTGCTGTCCTGGGCACTGAGCCAGCCCGGGCACAGCCCTGATCCAGCAACACCCAACACAGGACTGCAAACCCGCTGGGAAGGCACAGGGAGGGGTGGGAAGCCTTGGAAGCCTCAGGTACAGGCACAGGCACCCACAGATGAGCAGCTTCACCACAGAGCCCGGCCCAGCCATTACCAGAGGAGTTACAGTGCCATTAACGAGTGCTTTCAATTTTAATGAAGTTAATCTACCTCTAAAAGCTCTTTATGCCCACAAACATACGATCTGAGAGAGCACAGGACCTGCAGCCACATTTTTACAGCATTTGAGTGTGGTTTTTGCAGCCACCTATCTCCCAGCAGGGCAGCTGGGGGAAGAGCACCCACTGCCCAAACCAGTTACATGTGGAGCTCCATGGACTTTCAGAAGAGGCAAGATTCCACGTTCCCATTGTGATAGAAGTTGGAAAAACAGTGCATTTCAATGGAAAAATAGGCATTGTCTTTGCTGGGGAGCGGATGGTGCTGGCAGAACAAGGTGCTCAGGGAGCTGAGGAGTCCCTGGGCTCTCCCTGTCCCCCTGCTCCCACCCCGAGTGGAGAGCCCATCCTGCCGGCCAGGCTCTCACAGGAGGAGCTGTGCGGGGCTGTCCCCAGCCCCCAGCAGGTCCCTGTCTGCTTTGCCAGCACAGGATCATTTTCCCAATGCCTCCTGTTACTCCTGGAACAGGGTGCAGGTGCCCTGAGTTTGATCCTCTGGCTCCTTCCCAGTTTCACCTTTCCCATCACTGGGGAAAACAGTTGGGRCCTGATTCAGACCTGGGATGACCTCCTAAAATCCACAGGTTTGGATTTGTTCCTCCCTCCTCCTTGTGACTCCTGTGAAATTGCCCTTCCTGAGCAAGGCCAGCTGAGGTCCCAGTGCCAGCGGCCCCCGGGGCTCCCTGGGGTCCTTCACACCCGCACGGAGGTCAAACGGAGCCACCCTCCCTCCACAGCCACGGCCAGCTGAGCAGGAATCCATCTCCTGCCGTCTGCAGGGCTAGGGAGGAGCAGGAATGGCACTGGAAGCTAAAACATGTCGAGGGCCATGACAGTTTTCCCCCTGGAGAGGCAGGCGGGGGCTCTGGGGCTCTGAGGGCTCCGAGCTGGGCAGCAGCTGCTCCCATCCTCGGGGACAGGCAGAGGAGGATGACCTGGATGAGGGATGACCTGGGGCTCTCCCTGGCTGCAAAGCCCCCACTGGGACCCCCTTCGAGGGGTGTCCGGACTGGGTCCAGGGCTGAGCTGAGTCCTCTCTGGCCACAGCAGTGGCTGGGTCTCCACCATTCTGTCTTTCCAACCGAAAACGCCTCTCCCTCCAGCCCGCCCCATCCTCTGGCAGCATTCCCAAGGGCAGGAGATGCCACATGCCACAGGAGCCTCCAGCAGCACCCAGCCCTGCTCACACCCCTGCTCCTCTCGCCCTGTTCCCACAGCTCTGTCACAGTCTCATGGGCCTCAGGAGAACTTGGAGGTTCCCAACAGCCCTCCTACACTGGGGCCTCACCACAGGCTGCTACAGGGACCCTCCTGTGCCAGCACCGAGGCAGGACAGTCCTGCTGGCACCCCCTTGCACCCCAGAGCACTGCCCAGGGCCAGCACCCAGGGAGAGCCTGGGCTTCTCCTCCCACCAAGCTCCCCAAAGGCCACGATGTGCTGTGACTTCTCATGGAAACGGTCCCCATGTGCCCCACGGTCCCAGACACCCCCTCAGGGGGTCACTCCCTGTCCAGGGTGGAGGATGTCAAAGCAGCTGCTCTTCTCTCCTGRTCTGGTCCCTCCTGTGCTCCTCCCTCCTGCCCTTCTCCTTCCTGCCATTCCYGCTCCCAGAAGAAGAGCCCCAAGACCCCAGCCCTGAGCCCCAGGTACACAGAATATCCCTTCACACCCCTCTGAGACAAGGARGTTACAGCAGCTTCCCAGCTCCAGTGGAAACCAGTGCATCAGTGTAAASAGACATTTGTGGAAATAAAATTCCTTTTAGCTTTCTCTGGAATGTGCCTGTGTCCACAGAGCCTTGGCTGCTCCTGCTGTGGGATGCGCCTGGAGTACCCACAGATCCATTCYGGACCGAGATGGGAGCCTGGCAGAGGGACCCTGATGGACCCGGTGACTGCTTGGTCTGAGCCCATCCCTGTGGAAGTGGCTGGAGGAATGGGGATGCCAAACACATTCCTGGCTGCTTGGCAGGGGCAAAGATGGCTGGATTTGATGGTTTTGAGGTCAGAACCACAAAGCAGGAGTTCCTACAGAACCACAGAATCTCCTGAGTTGGAAGGGACACRCAGGGATCATYCAGTCCCACTCCAGGCCCTGCACAGACACCCCAACAATCCCACCCTGTGCCTGAGAGCGTTGTCCAAACACTCCTGGAGCTCTGGCAGCCTTGGGGCCRTGCCCATTCCCTGGGGAGCCTGTTCAATGCCCAAGCACCCTCTGGGAGAAGAACTTTTTCCTGATATCCARCCTGACCCCGCCTGACACAGCTGCAGTTGTTCGTTCCCTTGTGCAATTCCCAAACAGCTACAACTCATCTTCTTCGGGAGGATCAGTCCAGGAGGGTCCAACTGCCCAGCCTGGGTATGTGTGGAATGCTCTGGGGCAGAGACCCACAGGCAGCTGTGGGGTGCCTGGGGCACAGGCACTACTGACCCCAGGAGGGGTGTGCAGAGGGACAGGGCTCCCCAGAGGCAGCGCAGATGCACTTTGGGGTGCTCTCTAATGAGGTTAAAGCCTGACTGGGAGGGACCCCTCCAACCCCCAGTCTGCCTGTGGGGCTTTGGCTCCAAGGCGAGTCCTGTGTCCTGCAGCTGTGGYGGGCACTGGATTTGGTCACTCCATCCCGTGGGCAGGGAAGCGGGATGAGGGGTCCAGCTCCTGCCACCACCACCACCTCCCTGACCCTCTCCTGTAGGTCAGCAGGGTCCTCCAAAGCCACCAAACCCGCAGCAGAGGAGAGGAGATGTGGTCACCCAGCCAGGACAGCAAGGCCAGCGAGGGAGGGAGCCCCTGGAAGCCGCTCACCTTCGCCGGGAAGAGCAGTGCCACCAAAGTAGGGCTGCGGGGCTCCCTCGGCACGGAACACGCCGTCCCAGCTAATTATATCAGCTCTGCCCCACAAAGAGCAGCTGGCAGCTGGGCTGCCCTATTTCCAGAGCCTCCTTGGGGCCCGGCGGCGCTGGCACCGGCCCGGCCCCGGCGCTGGGATGGCCCCGCAGCCCCCGGCCACAGCGGCTGCACGAGCGAGAGAGGCYACGTCTCTGCACCCAGCATGGCCTGGCACAGCTGGATGGAGGTTTCCCTCTGGGTGGGAGACAGCTGCATGGCTCTGGGGCAGTTCTGATGGACTGGTGGTCTCTCCTCATCCCAGACCCCAGACTGGCTCGTACTGGGCTCCCCACGGGCTGTGAGCGATCCCACAAGGTCCAAATTCCAGAGGAGTGCGCTGGGGACAGGAGCCAGCCCGGCAGTGTCATCCCATGGGACTGGAGCTTGTGGCCAGGGCAGGTGTGTCCCTTCTGCCCCTCCTCCCACAGAGCCGCGAAGGGCTCTGCAGCACAGGGACCCCACTGCCTCACACCTCCTCCTGCCCCTCTCCCTGCCCAGCACTCGCTTTCCAGCTCAGCTCAGCTCAGCCCCTGCCCCAGGAGGTCCCATCCCCTGCCAGGTGGACCCACCCCACAGGGCTGTGGTAGAATCCCAGAATCCCAGAATGGTTTGGGTTGGAAGGGACATTAAAGTTCATCTCATTCCACTCCCTGCCATGGGCTGAGACACCTTCCACTAGACCAGCTCGCTCCAAGCCCTGTCCAACCTGGCCTTGGACACTTCCATGGGGACATGGGGCAGGGATACAGCCCTGTGCCAAGAACCTCTGGAGGTGGCTGGAGCCATCAGGAGGTAAATGCCACCTCAAGCAGCACCAGGGCTCTTCCAGGAGCAAACTCCTCCTGCGTGTGATGGAACAAATGGAATGGGCACACTGTGCTGGGGTTAGTCTCTGGCTTGGACAGTGCCAGGCAAGGGACTGGGCAGGAGCCAAGGGGTGGTGGACAGGCTGACAGGGGGGCGGTGGATCCCATCCCGTGTTCACTTCCTAGGAACTTCACTCTGGAGGTCTCGGCACCAGCCTCCCTCTCCTCATCCAGGAGATGCTCCAGACAGTCAGCAGCCTGTCCAAAGGGTGCCAGAGGCCTGGCCCCTCTGTGCATGCTTGGAGATGGTCCTTGGACCTCCCCAGGAGCTGGTCCTGGGGGACCCCCTCCCTCCCGGCACCCCAGCCCAGCCCTGGAGCCGCTGCCGTTGGGGTGCCGGTGGCAGGCGCGGTCCCACTCTGGGGGGCTGGCAGGGCAGGGCTCCCCCAGCCCCATGCCAGGGAAGCCCAGGGGCTGGGGAGTGGCTGGGGGCTGCCTGGCCCCTGCCACCCAGAGGGATGATGGTTTAATCCCCGACTTATTTCGGTTGCTAGGTGATCAAATCATCCATCTGCTTGTGACGGAGAGCGCCGTGAGTCAGTCCCTGCCACAGGCAGCACAGGGGCTCACTCCAGCCCCCTCCAGCCCGGCCCGGGGCTCTCCGTGCCCAGAGGATGCTCTGACAGCACAGCCTGCCACGGACAGGGGCAGCAGGTCCTGCCTGGGAAAGCCAGGCTGCCACRGGGCTGGGGCATCTTCCCACGTGCTCCTGGAGAACAGGACCCCMCCAGCATCCTGGAGAGCACTGCTGAGCTGTGTCCCCATCACACACCTTGCAGGACGGGTTTGCTCTATTGCAATGGATTTTAGGAAGAAATTCTCCCCTGTGAAGGTGCTGAGGTTCTGGCACAGGTYGCCCAGAGAACCTGTGGCTGCCCCATCCCTGGAAGTGTCCAAGGCCAAGTTGGACGGGGCTTGGAGCAACCTGGGATAGTGGAAGGTGTCCTGCCCATGGCAGGGGGTGGCACTGGATGGTCTTTAATGTCCTTTCAACCCAAAGGAACCATTCTGGGGTTCAGTGATTCAACCCAGAGCAACCATGAAGGTTCAGATGAGCCCCACCAGAAGCACAGGCAGGTTTGGTGTTGCCCCCCAGGACAGCTCAGCACCCCCAGCACAGCCACCCCAGCACCTTCCCCCTTCTGCAGGGACATCCCTACCCCTGCACACTGGGAGCCCAGGGCAAGCCAACAGGCTGCTCAGGAGAGCAAGGCAGAAAGGCAACAGTTTGAGAGAAAATAACATTTTCATGAAGTGTTTGAAGTCATTTGGAGGAGGCAAGTGGGAAGGCAGAGGAATGAGAGTCTGTGTGTGTGTGTGTGTGTGTGTGATGTGTGCGTATGTGAGAGAGCGACAACAGGAGCCTCCCTCTCCGCAGAGCAGAAACCATCTCAGCTTCTCAGGTTTGGGAGAGTGTTGAGACACTGGGAAATTACAGCAATGCCCACAGAATGTGTTTGCAAAGTCCAGCTTCTTTAGCGAGGCTCTGCACCACGTGTAGGTGTCACACCGAGCCTCCTGCTGCCAGCGGCCACGTGCTGGGGACGGGCGCTGGCTGAGGGGCTGGGGCTGCCCATGACTCCCATCCCCTGCCACGGGCAGCCCACGGGACCTGAAGGCCACCAAGGCCAGTGGAAATCTCCTGTGAGATCCACGGGCCTCTGTAGGAGTGTCAGCGGCCAYCCCCCATCCACGGCAGCCGCGAAGGAGGAGCCCTGCAGCAGGGTGAGGAACACCATGGATGGCACAGCGGGACCAAACCGTGGCAGAGCAGCTGCGAGCCGCCCCAAACCGCTTCCTCTGCCTTCTGCCGCTGCRCGTGGGCAAAAGACCCCCTGCCTGTCCCCGCCCTCTCCCCCCACACTCCCCGTGCCGTGCCAGGGGCTGAGCCAGCAGTGAGGCAGCCCCGCAGCACCCCAACGCCGGTGCCCAGCATCCCAAAGCCCAGGAGATGGGCTGGTGGCCGCCCCGCTGCTCTGCGCAGCCCTCCCAGGTCCCCTGGCAGCTATCACGACTTCTTAGTGCAAAGAGACTCATTAATGAAGTGGAAAAGGAGGAGGAGGAGCAGGCTGAATGGTCCGTCCTGAGGGACAGTGCAGCAAGGAGGAGGAAGAGAGCGCTCAGCATTGATCTCAGGATAAGCAGCCATCCGAGAGGGAACGACTGCCCGGAAAATAACCGGGTGGAAAGGCCGAAGGCAGCCAGCCCGGGGGGTGGGAGCCATGGAGGCGTGGGCAGGAGGGGCACCGGACAGGAATTCTGCCCCCAGAGCCACAGCCCCACKCACAGCACCCTCCCCCAAAGGCAGGAGGCAAAGGGGGCCCTGCAGGGTAGCCAGGCTCACTGCCTGCCCTGGAGCTCAGTGTGTCCATCCCTCGGTGGGTGCCCTGGCCTGGCTGGGAGCTGCAGCTCCCCAGCAGCACCAGGGAGGGCAGAGGACAGGCTGGGCTGTGCGGGAAGGGCGTTCTTCTCCAGCTCAGCGCTCCCCGGGTTCCGAGCTGTCCCTGCGAGGGCCTGGCTGCCGTGCTTGTGGGGGCTGGGGGGAGCCACTGACCCCTGGCCACCAGCCCTGGATGGACAGGAGCCCCAGGAGCCACGGGAGGGGAAGGTTCCCATCCCCAGCTCCCAGCTCCAAGCAGAGCAGAGGAGACATCAGGGGGACAGGGACACATGGGCAGCAGCTCCATGGCAGCTGCTCCTGCAGCTCCAAGGCCTCGCTCTATTCCTTGGGTTCCCAAACGCAGGGAGCCCCAGTGTGCCCCAGTGTGCCCCAGTGTGCCCCAGTGTGCAGCAGCCTCCTGCCCCCAGGGCACCCCGGGGCTCTGAGCCCCCCTGGGCCTCCTCTGCTCCTGTATGGCCGTGGGGGGCTGCTCTCCCCTGCTCACAGCCCCAGCCCAGTGCTGGGCACAGAGCTCCCAAACCCAGCCAGCCCTGGGAAAGGCCCGAGGAGCTCATGGGGAGCTCGGGTGCCCCATTCCTGCCCATGAGCGTGTCAGGGAGTGTCACCCCCTCAGGGAGCGTCACCGTCCATGCTGGGCAGGGGCAGGACGCACGTCTGTGCTGCGTGGGTCTGTCTGTCCATGCCCCTCCACGCATCCAGCATCCCGCCTGGAAAGCACAACCCAAACCTTGGCCTGCCACGAAATCACCATTTCCCACCGCAGAGGCTTTTCCCCCCAGCAGGCAGGACAGGCAGGGAATGGTAGCAGTGGTTGTGAGCTGACAGCTGAGAAATGCTCCGTGCTCCAGCCGGCTGAAACACCTCCCAGGGCATCACTAACAGTCACTGGACTCTGAGCTCTTCCCAAACCAGCAGCAGGGCCCAGCTGAGACAGAGGGAGGGCGGGTTGTTTACAAAATGCCAAACCAAACCTCACTGACCATTCAGAAAATCGCCTCAAACTGTTCAGAACAAGGAAATCACTGGACAAAGGACCTTGTCCATCAACCGGGCCTGCTCGGTCCCAGCCCAGCCCCGAGCCTCGGCTGCCCCAGCAGGAGGGTGGTCCCCGGGAAAGGCAGCGGGTCCCTAGCCCACCTGGCTCAGGTGCCCATCTGCAGGACTGGCCCGAGCCCACGGCTGAAGCCCCAGAGCAGCCATCCCCTCGTGCCTCTCCCCCGGGAAGGATTCATCGGCCGAGGAAAGCGGCGCGGGAGCGTCACCTTCGTTCCCGCAGTGAAAACTGTGCCATTAAAACCCTCTCTCCTATGACACACACTGAGCCTATTTCCGTAATAGTTTGGCAGGGGAATAACATTATGGAGCCTATAAATACCTCGTGGGGTGCTGCTCTGCTGACGGAGCAGCAGGACGTGCCCCTGCCCTCCCCGGGCAAGCTCAGCCGCCACCAGCACGGCAGCCCCGAGGGTGAAGGACAGGAGAACATGGCAGGGCTGTCCCAGCCCCGGGGACGGATGGTGACTGGGAAAAGGGCAAGACCTGGGCAAGACCCCGGAGGGGACGGAGCTGAGCCAAGGGAACGCGGAGGTAAGAAAATGGTGGAAAGCACTGGCACCCCGAGGATGATCCCAAAGCAAATCGTGAGGGTCCCTGCAGCTGCAGCCGAGGGCTTTGGTCTGACCCAAGCCAGGCTGACACAACCAGCTCACCTCTGTCCTCCTCGTGGGGACCCCAGCAACAGAGGGGGGTCTCACGCCAGAGCAGGTGCCCAAAGGAGGCTCCTCAGGGCCCAAGGGGATGCCCTGAAACACCCCAGGGATGCTTGCTTCCCGTACTTCCCAGCTCACCCACACAGAGGGARGCTGCACCCCGCGGAGTCCTGGCCATCCCAGGACCCGACGTGAGGGATCAGTGACCATCTCCAGTGCCTGCTCCTCTACCCAGGCCCTGAGACACTGTGGGTGAAAAAAAACACCCAGCACAGCTGAGAGGGAAGCAGTGGGGAGAGGGTTCCAGCCCCCCAGCCCCCCTGGAACGGCTGGAGCCGGGTGCTGTCACTCGTCTGTCACCTGCCACGGAAGTGGCGTGGGTGGTCCCTGTCCTGGGGAGATCACCGAGACAATCGGCTCAGGGATCTGGACGTGAAGTACCTGACGTAAGGGGACGTTCATGATGCTCATCGGGGCCTTACCACTCCTCCTGGGCACAAGCGCCAACACCTCGAAGCTCCTGGGTCCCTCCAGCACAGAGCTCAGCTCCTCCGAGTCCTCACCACCTGCCCTACGGACAGCACGGGAGACACAGGGGACACCAACCCCAACGACAGCTCTTGGAGGCCTGAGACATTGGGGAATGGGGTCCTTCCCTCTGGCAGTTGCCCAAGAGATGTGTAGAAGGGTCCATGCTCCCCAGGGACTGCAGGAGCCAGGAACATCTAAACCATCCCACAGCCAGCAGAGTGTAGGTTTGGGACTGCCTGTCTCTCTGCGCCCCCATTCCACTCGCCCCCATAGGGCATAAACCCACCAAGACCATAGAATCATGGGATCAGAGACTGGTTTGGGTTGGAAGGGACCTTAAATAYCATCTCATTCCAACCCTCTGCCACGAGATCACCACAACAGCTCYGAAGCTGTGCTGTGTTTCCCTGTAGCAGCTTTGCTCCCTTGGCAAAGAGCTGCAGCCAGGCCTCACCTGGGGAAAGCTCTCAGGAAAGAGAATTTTCCTGACAGCCCATGGTCCTGACCCACCAGGCAACCACAGGAAAGGCTSACAGCTCCATGGGAGCCTTCTCGACCAGAGCCAGAGCCGGCACGGGAGGGCTCAGCACGGTGGGAACCYTCCCTCTGCAAGGTCTCTGCAGCCAGAGGGGACTCAGGACCTTCTCTCGCACACCCAAAACACGAGGTCACACCCAGAGCCCACGGCAGCATCCACTGGTAGGTGCAAGGTTGGCGTAGCCAAAGCCACTGCCCACAGACAGACCCAGCCCGTGTCCCAGAGCAGGGATGAGGCGTGGGACAGAGACCCCTGCAAACCCTGCTGTGTCYGTGTCCGTGCCGTGGGGAGCAGGGCACGCCCGGCCCGGGCTGCAGGAGGGAGCTGCAAACCCTGAGTGTGGTTTCAGCAAAGCTCTGCTGTTTGTACCCAGCAAGACACGGTGCCTCAAACACCACCTCGAGCCCAGGGCTTCCCTCACGGACCCTCACTGCAGAACCTTCACCTCCATTTATTCTGCACAGAGCTAACCATACCCCCAAATGAGACTAACGAAGCAGCCCCCCTGCTCAAAACTGCCCCTGACCACCCCAGTGGCAGCCTGTGATCGCCTGCAGCCCCTCTGCCCCAGTGAGTCCAACCAGAGCCGCCCCAACAGGCTCCYGGTGGGAGGTGGGCGATGCTCAGCCTGCCYGGGGTGCCCAGCACACCTCACCACGCTCCCAAAGGGGCTGTACCGGGCTGTGGAGCTGCACCGAGGGGCTGCCTGATGGCCCTCAGCCCGGCACGGCTGGTCAGGGCACGGCCAGCTGCAGATCCAGGCTGGAAACAGGGAAAGAAAAACCGCGCCGAGCTCCGAATCGGCTCCTTGAACCCCATCCAAGAGCGAACGGGAGCCAGCCCAGCCCTGGCAGCCCCGCACTGCCTCGCCCGGGGCTTGGCACGAGCTGGGGGCCACGGCCTGAGCCAGGCAGCAAACGGGGGACGCAGGTGGTGCCGGGGACAGGGCCCTCCTGGGGACATGTCCTGGTGGGCTATTCCCCACTCTGCTCCCTGCTCTCCATCCCTGCTCTGCTCCCTGCTCTGCTCCCTGCTCTCCATCCCTGCTCTGCTCCCTGCTCTGCTCCCTGCTCTCCATCCCTGCTCTGCTCCCTGCTCTGCTCCCCTGCTGTCCATCCCTGCTCTGCTCCCTGCT
>JACAXG010000191.1:1059997-1086276 GCA_018881555.1 Amblyornis subalaris
TCCATCCCTGCTCTGCTCCCTGCTCTCCATCCCTGCTCTGCTCCCTTCTCTGCTCCCCTGCTCTCCATCCCTGCTCTGCTCCCTGCTCTCCATCCCTGCTCTGCTCCCTGCTCTGCTCCCTGCTCTCCATCCCTGCTCTGCTCCCCGCTCTGCTCCCCTCCTCTCCATCCCTGCTCTGCTCCCCGTTCTGCTTCCTGCTCCGCTCCCTGCCCCGTGGATGGCGAGGGGAGGATGCGGGCAGCCAGGGAAGCATCTGCCATCTGGATCCAGGGCTCTCCATCTCTGCGGCGGCGGCGGCAGCGGCTCGGTGCTGATTGTGGGCAGATTAGAGGGGACACAGCGTGTTCATCCCGATCCTGCTGCGCTGCCGCTACCCAGGCTGGAAATAAAGCCTCGTTTTTCATGCAAAGATGCACAATGGTTAACAGGGAAAAGCTTGCCTGGGAGGCACGCAGGTAGCAAACCAATTTCCAAACGGGTCTCCAATTACTCCTGATGGTTATTCGATTTACATTTTTTTCTGGCTCACCAGCTGTTGATGCTCCAAGGGCGAAATTCGGCCCAGCACGAGGGTGTGGGAAGGTGCAGAAGTCTCCYGCTGCAGAGTGGCACGTTTCCCTGGAGCTGCTCTGTTCCTCACCACTCGCAGCCGTGCTTCCAACCGTACCGTGCGTCATGGACACGGAGAGGAGTGAGGGAGCTGGGCTGCTGCAGAGACCGGAGCCACATCTGCCAGGCCCACAGCTGGAAGAGCCCCATTTTCCTGCTGGCACGAGCAGCAGCCCCATGTCCCGGAGCAGGAGGGGCAGCTCCTACCAGACAACACCTTCCTGTGAGAAGCCCCTGAGCCGGCTCTGTGCTCTGCTTCCTTGGAGGAGAAGCAGTTGGAGGTGGATTCGCGAGGCTCCGAGAGTCCATTTTGCAGGAAGTGCTCCAGGATGTCCAGGTCCCATGGAACGCCAGCCCTGCACATCGGCATGGACACAGCTGCTCCCGGCGCCACAGGTGCTGGCCCCACACCAGGCACGGGGTCAGGGAGGTCACCAAGGCTCTGATCCTCGAAGGCATGTTGGTGCCAAAGTCCGGTGGGAACGATGGCAACAGGGTTCCAAATCCTGCTCCTGCCTGGGCCTCGTCCTGGAGCAGAGCTTCCAGAGCGCGTCACGGCAAAGGCCCGGAGGAGACTCTGTTATGTGGCACCTTTCTCCTGGAGGGGACTGGCACTTGGGGGGGGACATTTGTCTGCCCCTCCAAAAGTCTAATGAGAGTGCAATGACCTGACCACTGCTCCAGGACTGATCCAGGCCCTTGCTGCAGCTATAGGGGCACCAGGGGTGGCACACAGGGACAGGGACAGCAGGCACTGCCCTGCCAGGTGCTGCACTCGCTGCCAGCCGGCTCCATTCCCTGCCAGCTCCATTCCCTGCCGGCTCCATTCCCCACAGCCCCGCTGGCTCTGGGCAACCTGGAGCACCTTTTCACAGGAAACCCAGCAGGAAGAGGGGCGAGGGTCGGGCAGAGGGGTAAGGGTCAGGCAGCTCTGCCCGCAGTCACCTCCCGCACACTGCAAACCATCCCGGCTGAGGGGGAGGAGAGGGCACGTCCCAGGCACAGCAAACACAGGCCGAGGCCATGCTCGGTGCCACTGGCCACTCGTGGGATGGGGACAGGGGCCCAGAGACCGCCRGGGGCTGCGGCCAGGCTGGGGCTGGGGGGAGCAGGCAGCCTGGTCATGGGTGTGCTCACACAGCTCCCCACGCGTGCCCGCTCCCTCCATCACCCCTGGGCACTCCCTGGCACACACTCCCAGCCCCCACGCCCTGCACACCCGCAGGGCATCACCACTGACCGCGGCACACGCGCGGATGTGACAGGCAGCCCTGGCAGGGAACGCACACCCGCGGCGGGGCACACGCACATCCAGGGGGAACACACGCAGCCCCAGCAGGGCACGCGCAGCCCCGGTGGGGCACACGCACATCCTAGGGGAGCACACGCACCCCGAGCGGGGCACACACGCACATCCTAGGGGAGCACACGCACCCCGACCGGGGCACACGCAGGCGCGGGCCGTGCACACCCGCACGCCGGGCTGGGGCCGCTCCCCCGCCCGGGCTCGATGCGGAGGGCACGCACGGGGAAACGGGGCCACGCGGAGCCCCGCACCCCGGCACCGGCCGCGCTCCGCCGGTCCCGCACCCGGCACGGCTCCGCAGCGGGTCCCCCGCACACGCGCCGGGCCGGGGTTCCCGCACACGCACATATTTGTGATGCGGGGAGCGAGGAGGCAGCGGCGGGGCCGGGCTCTGCCGTGGCTCTCGCACCCCTGCGCAGCCGCGGCCCCGCCACGCCGCAGCCCGCACCGGCACCCGGCCGCCCGCTGCCCCGCACGGACACGCGTGGGGTGGGATGGACCACGCCCCCCGGGGGTGCTGGATCTCACACACACACGCACACACACGCACACACACACACGCTTTGAGCCCGGTTGCTCCGCAGCCACTTAACTCCTTGTGGCCCGTTCCCGCACCAGCCAGCCCAGCCCTGCACCAGCCAGCCCCTTCCCCGTACCGCCCGGCCATCATCCACCCCGCACCGTCCGGCCATCCACCTCGCACCGTCCGGGCATCATCCACCCCGCACTGCTCGGCCATCCACCCCGCACTGCTCGGCCATCCACCCCGCACTGTCCAGCCATCATCCGCCCCGCACCGCCCGGCCATCCACCCCGCACCGTCCGGCCATCACCCACCCCGCACCGTGCGGCCATCACCCACCCCGCACCGTGCGGCCATCACCCACCCCGCACCGTCCGGCCATCATCCACCCCGCACCAGCCAGCCCCTTCCCGCACCGCCAGGACCCTCACCCCGCATCGTCCATCCCTCCATCCCGCACGGGCCATCCCTCCATCCCGCACCGTCCAACCCGCTCCCCGCACGGTCCGTGCCTTCGCCCCGCACCGTCCATCCCCGCGCCCCGCACCGCCCTCCCGGCGCGCTCCAGGCGCCCCCGGCCCCGCCGCAGCCCCTCCTCACCTGGCCCGGCTGCGCGGGTCCCGCGGCGGGGCAGCGCCCGCTCCTCGCAGCGCCCCGGCGGGCTGGGCGGGGGGCCCGGCTCGGCTCGGCCCGRCCCGGCCCGGCCCCGGCCCCGGCCCCGGCCGCTGGCCGGCCCCGCTGCCCCCCTGGCCGCGGCGCGGTGCGGCCGCCTCGCCCCTATGCGGAGGCTGGAGCGGCACCGAGGCGATGCCCATTCATTCAGCTTGGCCCCCGCAGCCCTCCCCTTCCGCCCCGCGCCCCAGCCGCCCGCATGGAGGGGGCTGGCGATGCTGCAGCGGTACCCAGAGCCCCCGGAGAGCACAGTGCGGAGAGGAGGGAGGGAGAGGAGGAGGAAGGAGAGCAGAAGGAGGGAAGAGGAAAGAGGGAGAGGGAGATGGCTGCCCCCAAAACCAGAGCTGGATCTGGAGAAGACTCTGGGATTTCCAGCAGGAAATCAGGGCAGGGAGCGGAGCGGGGCCGGCGCAGCACCCCCCGCCCAGCGCGGCACGGCGGCCCCAGCCCCGCACCGGGGATGCCAAGGCAGAGCCCGGGGACTGCGGGCGGTGGGCACGGCCCCGCGCAGGGCCAGGGCAGGGCACGGCCCCCTGCGGAACCCACGTGTCCTGCCCGTGTCGGGGCTGACCCAGCCGGGGGCACCAGCCAGCCCAGCCAGGAGCTTGGCTTTAAGGGCATGGAAAGCCCGGCGGGCACCTTTGGACGGTGTTGCCAACCTGGTGTGCTGGGGCTGCACGCTTGGCCCCACATCTGCCCTTTTTGCAGAGCCCAGCTTTGCTCAGACGGGGCTCCTTCGCCCCCCCCCCCCCCCCCCCCCCCCCCCCAGCCCCCACCCCCACATTCAGGACCCCCCCAAAATGCACTGGGGTCCTGAGCCCCAGGACAACATCCTGCACGCCACATCAAAATTTCTCAGCTTTTCCTAATCTGGGTCTTGCTTAACCCTCTGGAAAATAATCCACTGACCATCTGCCACAGTGAAATTCATTTACAACCTCGCACAAATTAGGCTCAACTGTTCACTTCCTGCTCCTCTTCTGCCCAGGGCTTTTGGTCACTCTGCTGCACGTCTGTCTTCCTTGCCGTGGGCTGGGGGTGACCTTGCCATGGGCTGGGATGACCTTGCCAGCACTGGGGGTGACTTTGCCATGGGTTGAGATGACCTTGCCATGGGTTGGGAGTGACTTTGCCATGGGTTGGGGGTGGCTTCACCATGGGTTGGGGGTGACCTTGCCATGGGTTGGGAGTGACTTTGCCATGGGTTGGGAGTGACTTTGCCATGGGTTGGGGGTGGCTTCACCATGGGTTGGGGGTGACCTTGCCATGGGTTGGGGGTGACCTTGCCATGGCCTGGGGTTGACCTTGCCAGCACTGGGGTGCAGAGCAGTGCCTGCTCCTGCCACGCTCTCGGACCTCAGGGTGCTTTGTTGCCGGCTGGATGACATTCCCACGTGCAGCATGCACTGAGCCCTGTCCCAGGGAGAGCTAAGGAGCCTGGCTGGGGGAGCAGCCTCTCTCCGGACCCTGGAGGTGTGTGCAGGGCAAGTTTTCAGGTACAGGGAGCAGATGGGTCCAGGTGGGACAGAGAGCAAGAGCTCTTGGATTTCCCTCTGCCAGGGATTCCCGGGCTGACCTCAGGCCATCCAGGTATCGATCTGGGTATCGGTGCTTTCAGAGGGGATTGTGAATCCATGGATTTTGCTGTTTTGGGATGCCTGGGCAGGGCTGCCCCATGGGAAGTGGGGTGATCGGAGCCAGGACTGCTCATTCCTGTGGAACACCTCTGCAGTCTCTGCACCTGGGTTAGATCCTGGCCTGAGGGGCGAGCGTGGTGCTGGGAGCAGCTACCAKGGGGATTTTCCCATCCCTTTGCCCTGGTGCTTTTGCAAATGGAGAGCTGGCTTTCTGGGGAAGAGGCTTCATTCTCTACGGAAAATGGAAATATASAGATTTTTTTTTCCTTCCTGTAGCAGATTCAGCAAAAGTGCAGCTGCCTTCCCAGTCCTGAATACAGAATTGACCATTCAGTTCATCCCTAAGGGGAAATGACCCAGCAGAGAGGAACAACGAGCCCCACAGTGCTCTCTGCACCCTCCAAAGTCTTTCTCAACACTGGCATTTTCCTCTCCCAAGTTCCAGGGGTGCCTGGCTCCCTTTGCAGGGCAGGGAAGGCTTTCCTTATGTTTCCACCCCCCCTCTCTGGAAGCCTATCGGCTTCAAAATGTGGTGGTTTTTTTTAATTGCAATTTGACAAGGTATTTGTCAGTGATGGAGCCTGGAGTCCAGGGGCRCTGGGACCACCAGAGCAGGAGCTGGGTGAGTGGCTGACTGAGAGGCACCCCAGTGGGAAAGGGCATTCCAGCCCTGCCGAAGGCATGGATTGTCAGGATCCCAGCGCTGGGACCAGGCAGCCCGGAATCTTTTGGCTGTGAGGGGCAATGCCTTTTCCATCATCTTGCCCTTTCCCGAGCCTTGTGTCACCTCCAAGTAGCTGAAAGGACATGGAATGAAGGCACGAATGATGTTTGCTGCCGGTTTTACTGTGAGTGTCTGGGTGCTCCTCTCTCGGTGTCCTGAGAAGGGCAGAGCAGGTGCAATGCCGGGGGCAGGAGCAGCCCTGGCAGGCTCCAGGATCCCCCGCTGGGGCTGCAGTCAGCAGCCCAGCAAAGCCCATGTGGAGCAAAAAGATAAGAAGGGATATTTGGAATTGAGGAAGACATGTAGGAATAAATTATTTTGTAATATTCAAGAAGAAATTCTTCCCTGTGAGGCCCTGGCACAGGTTGCCCAGAGAAGCTGTGGCTGCCCCATCCCTGGAAGTGTCTGAGGCCAGGCTGGACAGGGCTTGGAGCACCCTGGGATAGTGGAAGGTGTCCCTGGCCATGGCAGGGGTGGCACTGGGATGGTCTTTTAAGGTCCCTTCCAACCCAAACCATTCTGGGATTCTGGAGTTCTATGAATGAAGGGCAGCTGGGGAGGTTTGTCTGCAAAAGAGCCCAAAGCTTCACTTCTCATGTGTTCAGGGGTCAAGAGGGGGCTTGGACACCTGCAGGCAACTATGGAGGCTCTTGCAAGTGAAGATCAATGGTTCTCATTCCTGGTGGTCCAGGAGGGGGAATCACGGGGCCAGAGGCAGAGGTGCCACATTCGAGGCAAAGGGGAAACAATCCTGGCAGGAGCTGGTGTGGGGAGCTGGTGTTCACCCGGCTGCTGCTGCCAGGCCAGAGAGCTGAGGGCAGCCCCAACCCAGTGGCAACGTCCCTGAGCCCAGGGGAGCGTTGTCCCTGAGGAACTGCTACCCCTGGAAGCAGTGCTGGACAGAACATGTGGGACTCAGGCGTGGCTGGGAGGGGGAAGCCGGGCTCGAGGTGGAGCAGAGCAGTGTCTGCACGGGAGGGATGGGGGAGGCTTCGGAGCAGGTGAGGAACTCTGTGTGCTAAAACTGGGCTGGGGGGGCTGACCCTCCGGCGGGAAACGTCAGCCAGGCTGGCTGGGTTCTTTGAGAGAAGGAGACAAGTCTGGCACAGCACGGAGGATCTGAGAGTCACCATAGTGATAGCGGCTGGAGCGGGTGGGTGGCGGAGAGCAGCAGCCAGAGCTGGGCGAGGGGACGGGCAGCGCCGGGGACAGCGTGCTCTGGGCATCCAGCAGGACAGGCAGGTGGGGGTGAGGCAGGCATGGAGGACAAAGGCATGTGGAAAACCGGGGAAGGGCATCAGAGAAGCTTTCTAAGCCTTTCTAAGCTGTCTAAGCGTGGCTGAATGTGTGGAGAGCAGGAGGAAGATCAGAGAGCTTTGAAACCTTCGGGAGAAACCTGGGGCCAGGAGTCTGCTGGGCAGGCGGGACCGAAGGCAGGGACAGTGTGAGTGTGGAGGTGGAGGAGGAGGAGGCCTGGAAGGTGGGGCAGCAATCCAAGGGGATTTCTCCAGGCTTGGAGATGTTTGTGCTGCAAACCTGAGAGGCCCTGGCAGTGGTTACGGGGAGAGCAGAGCGGAGGAGAGCAGAGCAGAGGGAGGGTGTGATCGGGCTGTCCCCGTGGCAGGGAGCTGGCGGTGCTGCCAGGAGAAACACAGGGATCCAGAAGGGTCCCACCAGGGCAGCAGGGCACAGCGGGAAAGGGTGAGAGTTGACGAGTTAGGACCTCTTGCATCCCTCGTGAAGTGTGCTGTGTGGGACGTCAGCCAGCTGAGAGGAACAGGCTCCTTTAGGGAGAAGGAGGCAGGAGCAAATCCCAAAGGAACTGTTTTGAGCTGAGGAGTTGGCTTGAGCTGGGATCTGTTATTATGGCTTGATCCATGGGCACTCAGGGTGCGTGACCCCCCTGTCACACCAAGGCCCTTCTATTTCGGGGTTTATCAGCCTGGGGCTTTGGCTGGCGGTGGCTCTGCAGCCACAGGACAGGCTGTGGGTGTCACTCTGCTGTTGGGCAGGAACAATTCCCCTGGCACTGGATCGCTGCTGTCTCCAGGGGTGACAGAGTGTGTCAGAGATGGCACTGACCAGCTCAGCTACAATGGCCAGACCTTTGCTGCCAGCAGGTTGAAATGATGGGTCTGGATCTGCCCGGGAGCATGGGGAGGGCCAGGAGGAACACGCATGGAGGGGAAGGTGAGAGGAGAAGGAGCGACCAAGGAGGCAGCGCCCAGGGATGGACACGGTGCTGAGCACGCACCGGGCGGTGCTGGGGCTGCTGGGGCTGTGGGACAAACAGCCAGGACCGGCTCAGGACCTGGGGGACAAGGAGGAAGGGAGTGAACCCAGGTGAGGGCATTGCAGGTGAGCAGGGTGCAGAGCCCAGAGCTCCCAGCCACACGGAGGGGCAGCAACGGGGACAAGCACTGAACCCTCCCAGTGAGATCCTACAACCTTCTATACTTCCAGGCTGCTGCAGACACCTCTGGACACCACTGCGGGGTGGAAGGGTAGAGAATCCACGGTGGGCTGTAAGAGATGACAGGTGTGTGCCCAGTGGGTGCAGCTGTCCCCAGCTCCCCCACAGGACAGGCCTGCTTTGCTTTGCTTTGCTTTGCTCTCCTGCCTGCAAATCTCTCAGAAGTCAACGCTTGCCCTCTCTGCTCGTCACTGCAGTCAGACACTGGTGAGTAACAGCCTCTGAACACAGCCTCGTGCCCAGAACCTCTGTGTCCCTCTGCCCCTGCTTTGCTCCGATGTGGCAGCCCCTACAAACCCTGTTCCACCATGGAGGAACCCTCTGTCACAGCAGCCCCTGCTACCCTTTGTCCCCAAATTCCTCCTGACCAGGGAGTGGCTCACTCCAGGCCATGTGGCTCTGCTGGAGGTTTGAAGTTCTCTGTGAGGGTTGATGGAGGGTTCATTCCATGGGCAGCTCTGGGAGGATCAAGGGGCTCTTTCCCCCTCACCAGCACAGCTGAGGAGGGATGTGTTCCACACAGACAAAATGCACCATCTACACCAGATGAGATCTTGAAATAAAACGTGTCCTGTGCCCTATTCTTGGAGCACATGCAAAATAGGGCACAGCAAGAGCTGAGTACCCAGAAGGGTGAGAGAAGGAGACAAAAGTCAGCCCAGCTCTCACCTGTGAAATGTTCAGTTCCATATGTGATGAGCCGAGCAAGGAGCACAGGAGGGCTGGGAGCATCTCTGGTGACCTGCAAGGGAGGAACACTGAGGAGTAATGGGATCAAACTGAAGGGAAGGGCTTAGTGAGGTTCAGGGAGAAGATTAGGCACTTAGGGAGCAGAGGAGCATCTGCAGCCACTGGAGGCCCAGGGAGGGGGCAAACAAGGGCCTGCAGCTCCCCTGGGCAGGGCTGCAGGGCTGGAACCCAGAGTCATGGAATCTCATGGGCTGGCAGGGACACATAGGGATCATCCAGTCCARCCCCTGGCCCTGCACAGACACCCCAACAATCCCACCCTGTGCATCCCTGAGAGTGTTGTCCAAATGCTCCTGGAACTCTGGCAGCCTTGGGGCCAGGACCGTTCCCTGGGGAGCCCCAACACCCTCTGGGGGAAGAACTTCGAGGGTGTTTAAAGCCTTCCTTGGGAGTGTTTGCCACAAGCCACTGTTGGACATGCAGCATCTGACCAGACAGGGCGCCAGTCTGCTCCAGTGTGATGYCTGCAGGTTTTTACAGCGGGAAGCCACGGCTTGGGCACGAGGACACAGGCAGGACACTGTCCAGCTGCTGCTCAGGAGATGCTGGCACATGTGGCACCTGCACAGCTCTGGGTGATATTCTGTGAGRAATGAGCCTGTACCAGAACAGAAGGAAATGAATAAGGCAGCTCCAACCCTCCCTCCACAGCTCAGGAGCTCACGGTGCYGCCACACTCGGAGCAGAGCCCCTGGGCTGGGGAGCAGCTCCACCACAGAGCCCCAGCCCCTTCCCCTGCCAGAGCAGGGCCAGGGAGCCCAGGGGCACCAGGCAGGGCAGGGGGGACGTGCTGGAGCCCTCAGCACCCGCAGGATGGCCTGGAGTGCCAGAGCTCTGCAGGGCTTTGCTCCAAGAGCCCGGCTCCTGCTGCTCCCCAGTGCTGCCAGCCCGGCCAGGGAGCTCCAGGGAAGGGCAGAACAGGCTCTGCCAGGAGTGCAGCGAGTCAGTGAGGCAGGAATCTCTTCTGGAAGGAGAAGATGAGGGGGAGGCCGGTTGTTGTGTAGGGACGAGGCCAGAGGAGGATGGCAGGAGCCTCCCTGTGCTCCACTCCCGCCCGTGTCCGTGCGGGCTCGGGGCTGTGGCAGCACCCCCCACACGCCCCCGTCTGCCCCCCGACCCGGGGGCCGGGCCCTCAGGTGTGGGATGTCCTGGGCCTGATCCACAGGGCTCCTTCCTGCAGGGATCACACTGCAGGCTCAGAGCATCCCACTGCTGCAAGRGCGAATTTCACCGCACAGCCCCGAGCGCCGTGTTCCTGCTGCCCCAGCAGCGCGGGGCTGGCCGAGCCCTGGCTCACMGCTGTGCCCCGGGTCCCGTCCAGCGGCACCGCCACCGTCCCCACGGCTCAGGGGCCTGCACGAGGGCTGGGCTGGCCCTGCCCCAGGCTGGCAGCTCGGGTACCTCCATCTCACAGCGGAGATCAGCTGCTGGGTGCTCGTTGCTTGGCAGCCACGGGCTCAGAAATGTCAATTCCTAATTAAAACCACGCACCCGAAATCTGCACGGCCTCCCCAAAGCCCGGGATTCTGTACCCTGCTCTGGGCTGCGGGGGGCACAGCAATGGCTCCCAGTGTGCCCAAACCTGGGAATGAGCCAGGGAGGAGCCAGGGGAGGAACGGGCACCCAGCCGAGCAGGAGGGCATCCGGCTGAGAAAAGCAGATGCCAACTTCCAAGAAGGGAGATCGAAGATGTGACCCAGAAATAGGAGTGAGGAAGCTCCGCTGGAGCACACGCAAAGCCAGGGTGCCAAGCACAGAAACGAGGGCAGTGGGATGGGAATCCCATGGGGCAGGGAAGTGCTGGGGCCTGGACCTGGGGATGGGAGCACGGAGGAGCGGGCAGCCCCCTCTGCCAGGGCAGTGTGAGCAGCCAGGGCCAGCCAGGCAGCACTTCCCTCCCTTGGGGACCTGTGTCCTCCTGGGCCTGAGGCCTGTGCTGGTCAGTGCTGCCTGGAARTCACCAAATCCCAGAACGATTTGGGTGGGAAGGGATCTTAAAGACCATCCAGTGCCACCCCTGCCATGGCCAGGGACACCTTCCACTATCCCAGGGTGCTCCAAGCCTTGTCCAGCCTGGCCTTGGACACTTCCAGGGATTCAGGGGCAGCCACAGCTTCTCTGGGCAACCTGTGCCAGGGCCTCACCCTCACAGGGAGGGATTTCTTCTCAATATCCCATCTAACCCTGCCCAGCTGGTTTTCCTTACAGGCAGTGGTGTTTGCAAAGCTGGGAGCTGCAAGCCTTGTCCAGCCTGGCCTTGGACACTTCCAGGGATTCAGGGGCAGCCACAGCTTCTCTGGGCAACCTGTGCCAGGGCCTCCCCACCCTCACAGGGAGGGATTTCTTCTCAATATCCCATCTAACCCTGCCCAGCTGGTTTTCCTTACAGGCAGTGGTGTTTGCAAAGCTGGGAGCTGGGGCTCAGGGTGAGGTGACACATCCCAGGCAGTGTCACTCTCACCCCATCCCTGGTTTTGCTTTGGGCAGGGACATGGCCAGTCCAGCCTCTGTGCTGCAGGCAGCAGAAAGTAACCCCATGGTAAAGTCTAAGCATGAAGAAAACTCAACATCACTGAAAAATGCAATAAAATATGTCAGTATTTTTAAATTCCTTGCCATTGGATTGCAGATTTGGAGAGGTTAAAAAGAAGAATTGTTGGCTTTATGSTATCTGAACCTTTAGAGTTTGTATTTCTACGCTCTTGCTCCATGAGAATGACAAGAAGGAGGGGGGGGGAAAGCAGTGGGACCCCCCAGCAAAGCCCYCCTGCCAAGCAGGCCATGGCCAGCACTGGGCTCACAGAAGAAAACAGCCTCACTGGGGAAGTGATTTTATTTTTTGAAGTTYGCAAAGAACCTCTTTTTAGCATTTTCTCACAGAATAATTCTGGGTTTCTGCTTCCAAGTGACATTCAATTTCCACAGCYGAGCTGGGGATAAAATGAATATTTTTACAACCTGACTGAATTCAAACCAAAATGCTCAAAAAATGATGAAACTGTCATCCGTGGAGCCAGGCAGAGGTGGGCAGGCAGCTACAGCTGCTTGATGGCTGGGGGGGTTTGGTTTGCCCAGCTCAGACTGCAGGAACCCCCAGTTTGCCCAGGAGCTGGTACCCAGTGCCCGGCCAGGGGTGCCTGAGGCAGAAGGGCTCTGGTCCAGCCTCAGGCACACCCAGGGCAGGGGCTCTGCCCGTTTGGGGGTTTTCCCCTGTCGGACCAGCCTCGGTGCCAGGCTCATCTCTGCCATCCTCTGCCTCCCTGATCTCCATCCGGCTGATCTCAGGAGACGTTTGATTGGCAGGGCATGCCACACACGTTTGCTTTGAAGTTTTCCCAGTTTCCTCAGAACAGACTTTCTTATAAAAAGGACCTCAATGCCTGATTTCCCTCAGGTGGAGAGCAGAGCCCTGAGATGCGAGGGTGGGAGAGGTTTCATGGAGCTCCCTGGGCTGATGAAGGTGTCCGTGCCCTTGGCAGGGGGTGGAATGAGATGGATTTTAAGGTCCCTCCCAACCCAAACCCATCTGGAATTCTGTGATAGATACACCCAGAATAACACTTTTTTCCCAGGGTCTTACAGCCCCTATGCCATAGAATAATCCTTTAATTAGTGAGGCGCAAGTGCTCCATAATTAGCAGTGGGACCTTTTTTCCATCAYGGGCACAATGGACACACACATTTAGTTAGGTTTTGTTAACCTTGGGTTTCCTCCACTCTCATCCTTCAGCACCTCCTGGCCTTTCTAAAATCTCCAAATTCCATCTCAAAATCCAATTCCTGGCTAAAGCAAAGACAAAACAAACAGATTTTGTTCCCTGGTTTGCAGGGTTCTTTGGGAACAGGCAGCTGGGGAAAGAACCAGCTTTGAGCTGGAGAGAGGAGAATGCAGCTTCCAGGTGCCAGGCTGGAGTTCCCTCAAGAGAAGTGGAATTTCCAGGGACTGGGAAGCAGCAAACACAATGTGTGGCRAAATCTGGGAGCGCTGTTCCTGAGGGTTTTGTTAGTGGGATGCAGGGGTGTCCCYTGGCAGGATGAGGGGGGGATGTGGCTGGTTCAGAGGTGCAGCATCAGCATCCCATAGGCCTCGAGTTAATTATCCAAAAAAGCCAACTATAAGCTTCATAAAAGCGTATAAAAGCTTTATAAAAGCCTAATAGAAATAGAAATAGCTGTGCTTTGTTTTTAAAATCACTTACAACACGGATCATTATTAGTCTAATTATCTCCCTGCAGTGTAGAGATGCCATGGTTTTATTTTTTTTTTCTATTTTTCAGGCACGGAAAGCACCCAAGGCACATTTTGGAGATGGAATAGGAAGGCTGTTGCAGGAGGCAAGGAAAGCTGTGCTGTCCCAGGAGCCCAGGGCTGACTCCTGCCCCGGTGTCCAGCTCCCTGCTGCCCTTCCCACTCCAGATCCAAGATCCAACAGCAACGAGCTTCAACCCAAGGCTGGCTGAGGGGGACRGAGCTGTGGTACCCCTGGCACAGGATGGTGAAGGTGCCAAGAGCGAACAGGAATAGAGGGAGAACAGCTTGAAAGAGAAATTTCTGAGAGTTCAACAACACAAGTGTGAAAAGTAAATTAGTGCAAATCAATGAAATCCACGGGCAGGTTATTAAATATGCAGAGAGCAGGTCTGTGGTGTGAAGTTCCTGAGCTSAATGGAACCGAATGAGCTTTAAGGTCCCTTCCAACCCAAACCTTCTATGATTTTATTGTTCTGTGAAATCCACCTTCTGTGTTCAAGGCATCGACACCAACAAGATAGCAAAGCCAAAGGATAAAGAGGAGACTTTTCTGAATTACCTTGCCATTTTTAGCAAGGTAAAGTGACAGATACACTTTTCCCCTGACAGCCATTTATTCTCCTTTACTGATAATCCATCAATTTCCTGGTGGCTGCTGCTCCCTGGGTGCATTAATGGCAGCAGCTCAGCACATCCCAGAGTCCCTCCCGAGCTCSTCGTGGAGAAGCAGAGCCTGGCCCAAGGCCCTGGAAGTTCACAAGGGGGCAGCGAGGCAAGAGTGACCTGGGGGGCAGCTGAGCCAAAGGCACTTTGCACTGGGGCACCCAAGCAGGCACCACCCGAGGTGTGTCCGTCCTCCAAGGGCACYCCAGGACACACAGCACTTCCCTGGAGCTGAGGCCACTGAGCTGGGATGCAGCCATTCCACCCAGGAGCTTGCCTGCTGCAGCCCTTCCGTGTCCGTCTGGGGCAGATGCACCAGGGATGACCCTGCAGGCTTTCCATGGGCACAGRAATTGCTGCTGCCCTTCACGGGCCCCTGTGCAGTGTGACAGGGACCCTGCAGACACTCCTGCCGAGGTGGAAAGGTGATTTTAGCACCACTGCAAAGGCCACGCCCCGAAGGGCCGCTCGGGTGTCCCTGTGCCCTGGGAGCCCTCACCTGCCTCTGCAGGAGCTCCCTGCCCTGAGCCGGGGGCCGGAGGGTGGGGGATGTTGGGCTGGCACCTCTCGGGGCCGGTCTGCCAGGATCTGGGGGAGAGGAGGGCAGAGGCAGTGCCCAGCCTGGTGTCCACCCCGCAGAGGGCAGGGAGGGGTCGGCAGGGCACGTGTCCAGGAGGGGCAGTGCAGGGTCTGGACATCGGAGCTCTCCTCTGACACATTTGTGGCATCTCGGCGCTTTCCCAGCTCCAGGTGCCACCAGCAAGTTCTGGCACAGCCCTGCAGAGCAGGAGAAAGGAATGGATGGATCCCAGGCGTGTGAGGACGGACGGGCTCCGTCCACCTGCTAGGATCTCCTGCTCAGCATACACACGGAAAACCCAGTGGAACGGAAAAGGCCAGCAGGGACAGCAGAGCGCAGAGCCCAGCAGTGAGGGTCTGTCCCGTGCTGCTGCAGGCGACTGGAGCTGGGACAGGAGCAGTGGCCACGGCACTGCTGGAATGGGGACAGYGACAGAGCTGTGGCCTCAGGGGAACGAGTGCACAGTGACCCTGTGACCCTCCAGCCTGGGAATCCCAGAATGGTTTGGGTTGAAAAGGACCTTAAACATCATCTTATTCCAGCCCATGCCATGGGCAGACACCTTCCACTATCCCAGGCTGCTCCAAGCGCCTTCCAGCCTGGCCTTGGACACTTTCAGGGATGGGGCAGCCACAGSTTCTCTGGCAGGAGATTTCCTGGATCTCCGTGAGCCTCCAGAGCAGCCAGGACTGAGTTAATCTYGCCACTCAGCCCAGCTGCCTCCTGCTCCTCCCCAGCGTGTGGAGTGGGAGCAGATCCTCTCAGAGAGCGATGGACACACAGCTCCCTCCTGCTCCCGGGAAGCTCCAGGATAACACCACAGCCTCCTGATGGAGCTGGGCCTGGTGTCTGTGAGTGAGGAACAGCAGTACGGCCCAAAGGGAAGGTYGAAGGCTGGTCATGACTCCCTGGGATGCTGCTTTCCCTAACAACACCATCAGTCCATGGAGAATCCCAGCACTCCCGAACAGCTCCGGCTGCAGGAATTCCAGTGCTGGGACAGGAGCCTGGGATAGGCTGGAGCAACCCCTGCTCCACCCTCTGTGCTCCATCCCCCCGTGCTCCCAGCCTTGCAAAGAGCAGGCAGCTGGAGGGGGAGGAAGGTCCCCCCGCAGCCCCTCTGCGGCCGYGGGTGGGGTGGTGGCAGCAGGGCACACGCACAGGACGTGGTGTCACAGCGGTGTCACAGCGGTGCTGGCAGGAAGGGACATCCCCGCCTCCTCCGGCCGCCAGCCCGAGGGGACAGCAGGGSACAGCCGGAGGGGCGGCACCCAGCTGTACCTGCCAGCGGCTGAGACTTGGACACGGCCTTTAATAAGAAGCTGTCACCTCTTGGAGCCCGCATCAATCCAAAAAACTGTCAAAATAAAAATGAGCATTTCCGCAATAAATATMCTCGGGAAAACTAAAGTGCAAATTGTGTTTTAAAATAAAATGCATGAAATTTAAAACAAAACGTTCATCCCATCACTTTCCCAGGGATGCGAATCCTATCTCTTTCCATTTCCATCGCGCAGCAGCGCCGTGTAACACGCACGTGGTGGGGCAGAGGATTCCTGCTCTTCCATTACTTTATTCCCACCGCCGTATTTGTTTTACAACAGCTTTTACTTAGTGTTGATTGAAACATCTTATTTTCCAGATCAAAGTGCTGCTTTGTGCTTTAATGAAATACTTTGACACAATAGCTCTGCGTTCGTTGAAAATCATTACTGAATGTATGGAGAGCTGCTGGTCCTCTCATTAACTTGCTGTGTGCTTGTCTTCCCRCCTTGTTCCAAGTGTCAAAACATTTCACTACGGAACAATTCCATTAGGATGTATCAGCAGTGGTTGCACACACCGGGATGTGGCGTTGGATGGGATGTGTGTGCTGGCCCAGCATCRGAATAATAACAACAGCGAAAATTAGAGGCTTGAAATTAAAATTAATTTTGAGTGTAATTGTTTTTCCCCAGTAAAAATTTCTTACACTYTGCTCGAATTCTGCCCTATTTCTCCTCTTTACTGTCCCTCACCTGTCCATTCCCAAAGTGCCCTTTTCCTATAGGTTCATTTCTCTGCTTGCCTTTACACCTGGAAAAGTCCCTTTTATCCACTCGGAGTGACCAACTCGTGCAGCGGAACACGGAGATGCTCTTTGCCAGGCTCCTCGTCCTGCCTTAGGAATGCAACAATCATCCTCTTTTCACAACAGATTTGCAACATACCACAAATATTTTCACTGAAAACGATCCGTTCCTTTAATCCCTGGGAAAAGCATAAACCAAGAAATTAATAATTTTAAGTGTGATTTGTTCTCAGCCCGGAAATATCCATTTTGTGACTCTCAGGCTGGACTTTACGAGCAGAAATGTCAGCGGCGGAGGAGCGGCAGCAGAAATTGCGGCTGTGCGGGGCTGAGCTCCTGCCTTTCGCCGCCCGCCCGGGCTCGCGGTTCGGTGCCACCTCCTTGGGCAGCGCGGGGGACAAAGGCTCGGGCTGGATCCATCCGGGAATGCCCCGTGCTGCATCCCCGAGCTCCTGCGGCCCGAGCTGTGCCCTCCGYGATTTCCTGCGCTCCGGCTGAGCCGGGAAAGGCTCCTGAGCGCTGTTCCACGCCGTGCTCAGCCGTGCCCCGTGTTTATCCAGCCGTGCGCTCCCTTCCCCGGCAGCTCCCGGTCATTCCCTTCCCGCCGCATSCCGGAGCCGCTCCCGTGCGGCCGCTGCCTGTGGAGCACAGGGACCGCCGTGCTCTGTGTGTGAGCGTGTGCCGGAGACACGGAGCTCGTGGAGAAACCCAGCTTCATCATTCATCCCTGTTTTGGCCGCTCGCGTGCTGCAGGACACGGCGGCTGCCGCAGGAAGGCGGCCGGGAATGGCTCTGCAGGCTCGGAATTGGCTGCGGGAGAAGGAGCCGCTCCTCAGCCCGGGCTCCTGGATCGGGCTTCCCTCGGGAAGGTTTGGTGCACTCAGAGTAATCCAGGGYTGGACCAGGCGAGAAGGGGCTGGGGGGCAGGGAGGAGGGCAGAGAAAGGCTGGGCACGACCCTGGCACCTCCTGTGGGAAGCCATCCCTYGCTTCCCAAGTGTGGGCATTGACCGTGGACAGACCATGGACCATGCCCTGCTCCTGTGCATCCTCACAGATCCAGCAGTACACAGGCTTTGTTCTGGGAAAAGCAAATAATGTCAGGGAATTGTCCCATCAGAAAGGTCACAGGCCGTGGGTGGCTCCTGCGGGGTCCTCGGGGCACRGATGGGGGAGTGAGGGGGCAGGGACACAAGGCAGCACTGCTTGTTCACTCTGTCTCACAGCACAGGAGCTAATCCAGCACAGAGGGTTTGAAGCACGCAAAAGGCACGATCTGTCCATAAAAATGCGAAAGGGARTTATGGAGAGTAAAGGAATTGGGGACAGGGGAAGTTGAACGTCCAAGGCGATGCTCTGCACAGCCCCAGCAGTCCCTGGAGGAGCAGTGGCACCCCAGCAAGGCAGCTGCAGGGGGAGTTTGGGTTTGTCATGTTCCCAACTCTTCTCCMTGGGCATCTTCCACTGGCCACAGGCTTTCGTGGCAGCAAAGCCTTGAGACTTAAAGTTCCTTTCCTCAACAGCTCCAACACAGGCATTCCCACCTCCACCCTTTGGAGAGGCAGCTGCTCTTTTCGGAGCAAATGTATCACAGAAACACAGAATTCCMGAACGGTTYGGGTTSGGAGACCCTTAAATCCCATCCTGTTCCACCCACTGCCATGGGCAGGGACACCTTCCACTATCCCAGGTCGCTCCAAGCCCCATCCAAGCCGGCCTGGAACACCTGCAGGGATGGGAAGCAGGGTCTGGAGCCCAGCCCAGCGCCGAGGACTGTGCTGGACGTTGTGCAGGGTGTCCCCGGGCCGCTCCCTGTCTCTGGTGTTTGACAGTGAGGTGCAAGGCACAGCCACGCTTGCCCAAGCGCGCCTGCCCCGGGCTGCAAATCCAGCCAGAAGCAGAGCAGGAATTCTCAGCCAGGTGCACAAAGCCGTGTTTTATTCACCTTAGATATATGAAGCAGGGTTTTGCCTCGCTGCTCTGTTCATTCTGCACCACAGATCAAAGGAAAAGAAGCCTTTGAGCACGGCACTGCCAGCTGGGGCACAGCCAGAGCAGGGGGACATGGCCAGTGGGGCAGGGGCTCGTCACTGGGGTCTGTCCCAGGGTATCTGGACAGGGGAGCAGGGGAGGCAGGTCCAGCCCAGAGCCACCATCACCARGACAAGAGGAAACGGCCTCAAGCTGTGCCAGGGGAGCTCTACATTGGATTTCAGGGGAAATTTCTTTGTGGAAAGGSTGCCCAGGGCAGTGGTGGAGTCACCATCCCTGGAGGTGTTCAAAATACCTGTGGATGWGGCACCTGGGGACATGGGTTAGTGGTGAGCATGGTGGTGGCCTGGGTTAATGGTTGGACTCGATGATCTCAGAGGTTTTCTCTGTCCTAATGATTCCATGACTGATCCTGTGATCAGACAAGTCACTGGTGGTGGCACAGGTCCGGGGCCAAGCCTGGCAGGTGAGTCAGGGAGCCAGGGCCAGRTGTGGTAACTGGGACCAGCACAGATGTGCCAGGGGAGCTGGGAGCTGCTAAARGGGGAGGACACCCCCTTCTCACCCCACCCTGCCCATCCCAGGCTCTCCTGGGCTCTCAGCAGCGGGGCTGGGACTCTGCTTGTTTAACCCCMACAGGAGACAAACACTGCCCCGGTGGCTGCCAGTTAATTGTAATTTTGCTTTCCAATAACTCTTGCCCGGGAGGTCTGTTTGGGATAAAAACAACCCCAGAGGAACACGTGGAGCAGTCGCTCGGGAGGCAGCTGGGACAGGTTGGCTGCAGTGCGAGTTGTGGTTCATGCCCCAATCCCAGAGCTGGGCTGAGCTTGGAATGGGAGCCAGAGCCCTCAGAGTGCATCCAGCACTGTCCCTGGGGGTGGGGACCCTGCTGTCACTTCCCCCCTCCCATGGACTGATTCTCACACCTCTGTGTTGCAGGTAGGTCACACACGAGTCTGAGGATTGACTCTTCCACAACAGGACCCTCAGTCTTCCTCAAAGCACGAGAAGATGCAAAAACGGTGGGTTTGTCTGGCTTTGGACCTTTCAGGAAACTTCAAGACAAGCTGTGCTGGTTGCATTTGTGTCCCTGGGAGACCAAAATTTGGATATAAAAGACAAAAAGACCCAAATGAAATGAACTGGTGACCACAAACCTCACCTGAGACATCTGAGTGCTGAAGTGGTGGAGAAGGCATGGATGGGGCAGCAGGATCCTGCTCGAGGGCATCAGGAGCAGTGCTGGGTCAGGGATTCCCAGGGATGAGCTGCAGGGGTTGATGGCTTAGGATWTTAGCTTTTTTATTTTTAATATATTTGTAACCCTGCAATTCTTAGTGTGTAGCTCTAAAGTCCRTATAGAGTGTTAGCTASTGCTTTCAGACAAAAYAATCCATCTTCAGGCCTGAATCTCAAGGACACCTTACTGCCTCAGGCCCGAGAACTGTAAACAACAGTTGGAAAGGGAGGAGCAAACTTGGGGTGAATTACTTCATTACCTGAAGCTGTAATTGGAAGAACTAACCATGATATGCAAATGGACCAAACTTATAAAAGTATGGAGAACCCGTGACTGGTTGTCCATCTTGGGGAGTCCACCTTGGGGAGTTCATCTTAGGGGGTCCATCTTGGGGTRTAAGCCCCCTGAGTGAGCTCTGACTGCCCTGGATGCACCTGAAGGCCTTCAAATAAATATAACTGCTTTTTACCCTTTTAATTTTTGTCAAGCCTCTCTTTTTAGGCAGTYCCGGATAAGGCATCAGGGTGAGCAGGACCAGCAGTGCTGGGTAAGGGATGCCCAGGGATGAGCTGCAGGGGTGAGCAGGACCCTCCCCAGCCTGGAAGGGGAGGACTGGGGCTCCTCCAGCACTGAGCCCAAGCAGCAGCCACGCAGATGGGACACGGGGCCTGTGCACAGACTCCTGCAGGAACCTGCACTGCCCAGGTCACCCCAAGCCTCCCCAATCCCTTCTGCCCACCACGTTTCTGAGGCTGTCACAGTCCCCSTTCTCTCCTCTCTGACAGCAGCAGCTCCCGGCACAGCTCAGCTCCTTGGGAGATCCTTCTTTGTGAAACCACCTCAAGGAAGGGACAGGGAAAGGGCAGGGACTGCCCCCCGCTCTGGCAGCCCAAAGGCGGCTGTGGGGATGGAGGGTGGCACAGGGCAGCACCTCGGGCAGCGGGTGGCACATCTGGCAATGCACAGGGCTCAGGGTTGGTGCCCTGGCTCTGTCCTGCCCTCTCTTGACCCCTTGGCCGCCTCTGGATCCAGCCCCCAGCGAGCACCAGCCAGGAGAGGTGCAGGACATGAGGGGATGTCCCCCAGCTCCCCCCCTCACAGCCCAGGGTGAACCTGCCCCAGTGGCCAGAGCTGCCTGTGCTGGTGTAACTGGCGTTTTCCAGGGATGGCTCAGAGCCAGCTCTGGCACCTCACTGTGCCCATCACCACCCCAGACACACTCTTTACTGACTCCATCCTTCGCTTTCCCTGAGGGCATCTTCCAGGTGCTGCAGGTACAACCAGGGCACGAATTGATTTGGAGGTGGGTGGAGGCAGCAGAACAGGTTTTCTTGCARAATCATGGTATTCCTTCAGCTTCCCTGGACCCCAGCAGTGAGCAGGGGAGGGACACTGGCCCTGTCCCACCYCTGTGTTTGCAGTTCCTCACCCCTCTGTGCTGCTGCCTTGGTGCACGTTACCCTTCCAGAGCCCTCCTGCAATCCAAGGCTATCCAGCTCCTTCCACCCCACCGGGCAGCTCCCTGCAGAGGGAGGTCTCCTCTCTCCCTCCCCAGTCATTTCCCATCCATCCCTCTGACTCCAGCCCCCGCAGTCCCATGTGCTGCAAGCTCCCACCTCGTGTCCTTTCCTGGAAGAACCAGATCCTCTGCCAGGCCCAGGGCATCAGGGCAACCCGTGCTCCACGAGCCAGTTTTTGTGTTTGCCTTTGTGGAATGAACCCTGATCAGTTTGGGGTTCATTCTGTGGCCTTCTCGTGGCTTTCTGAGCTTTTCCCCCACCTCTGAATAGCTGAAAGGCCTCATCTCCTATGGGGAACCCACCAGCCCTGGCAATGTTGCCTCTTGAGATTCGCAGGAGCCACAAATCCTCTGTGCTGATTTCTGTACTCATCCAAAGGTGCTGCTCAGCTCCTCAGGTTTTATGAASGGCACAGAACTCCTCAATTTTCCATAATTCCCTGTGATCATCACCTTCCTCTGCCTAGACTGATTGAGAGTATCACAAACATCCTGTGCTCCAGGCTGTGGGTGTGAGGCAAGGAGCTGCCTTCCCTCAGCCTTCCCTCTCCAGCACTGCGGGCACAGACCTGGGGCAGCACCCAGAGCCAGCTCCCACCCGGCCCCTACCCGAGGGGCTGCGCCTTCTGCAGGGCTGCAGCAGCTCCCTGCTCACCTCGGGGACCCTCTGAGCCCCCACAGTGTGTGAGCTGTAGGTACCCGGGATCACCTCCGAACACAGGCTTGGCACAGCACGGAGCCTGGCCCCGGGAGGAGCCTGAACCTTCCCCTGCTCAGCAGAGCGGGAGGGGTGGTCTCTCCTTTGCCTCGGTCCTGTGGGGCAGCCCCGTGGCTTGGGGCTCAGCCCCGTGGCTTGGGGCTCAGCACCGTGGTTTGGGGCTCAGCACTGTGGTTTGGGGCTCAGCACTGTGGTTTGGGACTCAGTCCCTTGGTTTGGGACTCAGCCCCGTGGTTTGGGAGTCCCCACACACGACAGGAGTGGCAGTGCCATGCAGCAGCAGCAGGGTTTGGGGTGGGCTGAGGAGAGGCATCCTGGGCCATGCTGCACTGGGAGGATGTTCCGGAGCCTTGGAAGCCCCACGCCAGACTCCTGGATCCCTTCTCAGCAGCCGGGATGGGGGCAGGGGCCAGCACAGCCTTTGTCACTGGGGCCACGCGTGCAGCCTCAGCCAGGGGCTGCTCTGAACACCACATCTGAGCTCCTCCAYTCCCCTGTCCCCCAGAACAGCCCATCCCCTCCGCTCGGGGGCTGTGGGGACTCTCAGGACCAGGACAGCCACGCTGTGAGCAGAACAAYGGCACCAATGCCCCATCACCCAGGGCTCCCTGAGGTGCTGAGGTGACCGCTTCGCTCCTGGGATTGATGGAGCCTGTTCCGAAGCCTCCACCAGCCCGRGGCTGGGAGAGTGAACGATGCCCGTGCCCCCAGAGCCAGCAGGGCACAGAGCCACTCACAGTGCGTGGTGGCAGGGSTGACCTGGGACCTGCTTTGGGGACACGTGTCACCTGTCCCTGCCCTGGTGAGGGGGCCAGCTGAGGGCAGGGTGGCCAGGGCACGTGGCAGTCACYGTGCAGGGACTGTGGAGGAGTGAGGAGCTCTTGGAGCCATGGCAGTCCCACAGCCTTGCCCAGCACCGGCTCCCCCAGAGACCACAGAACCAGCTCCAAGCCCCACAGGCGAGGCTGAACCCTCCAACYCTCCTCTGCCCTCCTTCTGCAAGGTCACCAGAATCACAGGAAGTCGCTAAATATTGGGAATTGCTGGGATTAGCTGTCCCACGATGCATCAAGCACCCGTCACCACCGGCGTGCCACGAGCTCTCTGCGCTCCTCCTCCTCCAGAACAGCGAGGAGGATGCAGAGCCCGGAGCAGCCCTCCTCCTCCACCTCCCTGCCTCCACCTCGCTGCCTCCTCCTGCTCCCACGCTGCCGAGGGAGGCAGGTGAGGTCCTGCCAAGGCAGCCCTTGCCTCATTCTGCCATCAGCCATCACGTCAGGGCGGGGATCACCCGCGGCGAGCGAGCCCAGGGCCCTGCTGCGCCTCCACGCCGGGGCACGGGGGACACGGGCACGCTCAGCGCCCACCGAGGGTGGCCCGGGGAGCCAGAGCCGTGCTGCTTCCCCGGGCCTTGTCTGCTGGAGAAGAGGCTCGTGGGTCCCAGTTCTGTCAGCCCCGTTTTCAGGCTTCGCTGGAGAGCGACGGGAGCGGCGCCGGCAGCGGGATCAGCGCCGCGGCGTGGGGGGCCGGGGGTCTCCGGGGGGAGCTGGGTTAGGCTGGAACGCCCAGCTCAGGGCGGGAGGCCACGGAGCAGCCACTCTCGGTGTGCTTTGGTGTCACTGGAAGGAAAGCGAGGCTGACGCTCCCCTCCGCTGCAGCCCTTTGTGCTGAGCGCTCCTGGGGGCTGCACCTGCAGCCCGGCCTGGGTGGGAACTGTGGCACATCTGGGAGGGGAAGAGCTCTCAGGACACGGCCAGAAACTCTTCCCCTCCTGACCTTTCCCTTCAGAGCAAGAAAAAGACGATCTTGATCTAAATTGGAGCCTTGAGGAGCCGAGCAACCTTTAAGCTGTCTCTGAAAGCTTTTTCTTTTAAGACACCTAAGAAAGGGTCTGTCCCATAGCAACACACCCAACTCACTCAGTTCCAGCAGGCCATGTGCTCCTGCCCAGCAAACAGCCTGGGAAATCAAAGAGGCTGTTTGATTCCAGCTGCTGACAGGAATTGCTGAGGAGGGAGCCCCGGGATGGGAAGGGCCGGGAGCCACAACACTGCCTGCAGGAGGCCCAGCGTGTCCCTGGGATGTGGCTCCAGAGGGGCTGCACACCCTGCGTGCTGCTGGTCAGGGGCACACCGAGGGCAGAGCACCCATCTGCTCCCTCCTGCCGAGGCACCCCCGGCTCCCTGTCGGAACAGTGCTGGGGTGAGATGGGACTCTGGGGGCTCGGSGGTCCTCCTGCCCCACTCCCCTTGGGAGGGAGAATGCTTTGAGTTGCAATTTCTTTTTTATGTAAACCATGGGTTTCTGTCCAGGATATTCTGCCTCAGTCTCGGCTCTGGGATGGTGGTGCTGCTGCCTGTGCCTGGGGCAGTGGTGGCTCCGTGTCACACCCTGTCCTCGCCAGGGCCCTGCAGGGGCGATGGGCACAGCTCTGTGGCTCAGCTGTGCCTCTGGACGGGGCCCAGCCTTGGGGGCTCYGGCCCAGACTGAGCCCTTGCCCCTCTCCCTCATCCAGGAATCTTGGGGTGGCAGAGCAAAGTGAGGTCTGGGCAGGGCTGTGTGTTTGTGTCCCAGGGCTGGACCTGCTGCCTCTGGTGAATGTGGGAATCCATGGCTGTGCTCAGTGCCAGCCCCGTTCCTCAAAGGATCGGAGAGGCTGGAGCATCCCACCGGAGTCAGGACGGACACAGGAGCCGAGCTACTCACACTAGTGTCTGCAGCCACCTTCCAGGGACCCCGCTCATCCCTCCCTCTTCCCCCATCCCACAGAGTGTGCCAGAGCCAGCTGCTCCTGCAGCATTCCCAGCTCGGGCCTTTGAAGTCTCGTCAGCCTGGACAAGGCTGCAGAGAAGGGAGTGAATCCATCCAGGGGCTGATCCTGCTGCTCCTTGGTGCTGTGGGTGTGCAGGGCTGGGGTCAGGTGTGCGTCCCCGTGCCCAGCAGCCCGGGAATGGCACAGCACGGTGCTCCCCACGGCTTGGCAGTGCTGGCATCAGGTGGCTCGGGGAGGGCACTGAGCCTCGGAGGCAGAGGCCGCACGGATCTCCTGGATAATTCGGGGACAGACTTGCGGAGCAGGCAGAGCCAGCCAGATCCAATTGGCAGATTGGGTTAGTGAGCAGGGATAAGCCAATCCACTTAGGGGCTTTGCTGGGCTAGATTGGCTAAACCAGCTCAGGAGCAGCTGCCCGGGCAGTGGGAGGTGGCCCAGGGCTGGGGGCCAGGACACAGCACCGGGGCCTCCCTCCCAGTAATCCCTGCAGTCCCCAGGGCACGGCGGAGGAGCTGCAAAGTGACATTAGTACAGAGGCATGGATTAAATGGGAGGCTTGGAGGTGGCATGAGGCACGAATTTCTGCTTTGGCTCACTCCGGACATCTCAGCCCAGCCCTTCTGCAGAGGAGGGGGAGGCAGCAGTGCTCGGCCCCTCTGCCGAGTGCTGCCCCTGGCTTTGATGGGCCCCTTCGGCCAGGGTGCTCCAAGCCCCGTCCAACCTGGCCTTGGACACTTCCAGGGATCCAGGGGCAGCCACAGCTTCTCTGGGCAACCTGTGCCAGGCCCTCACCACCCTCACAGGGAACAATTCCTTCCCAATATCCCATCTAACCCYGCCCTCTGGCAGTGGGAAACCATTCCYTCTTGTCCTGTCCCTACAGGCCCTTGTCCCAAGTCCCTCTTCAGTGCTCTTGAAGCCCCTTTGTGCCCTGGCAGCACCTCTGCCACGAGGAAAGGCTGGGCCTTGGAGGAGAGAAGGCTCCAGGGAGGCCTTAGAGCCCCTTGGAATGAGATGAGCTTTCAGACCCCTTCCAACCCAAACCACTGGGAATCTGGGATTCTGTGATCTGTCCTTCCTCCTCCGGATCCCTGTGATTCTCTGTCACCAGAGGCGACAATGCCGGGGAGCTGCTGGGGCGGGCAGTGCCAGCGCCGGACATGGAGCAGGAATGCGGGAGGAAGAGCTCCAGYGGGATGMGGGAGGCACAGCTCCAGCGGGATGAGGGAGGCACAGCTCCAGCAGGATATGGGAAGCACAGCTCCATTGGGATGCGGGAGGTGCAGCTCCAGAGGGATGCGGGAGGCACAGCTCCAGCGGGATGAGGGAGGCACAGCTCCAGCGGGATGAGGGAGGCACAGCTCCAGCGGGATGAGGGAGGCACAGCTCCAGCAGGATGCAGGAGGCACAGCTCCAGAGGGATGAGGGAGGCACAGCTCCAGAGGGATGAGGGAGGCACAGCTCCAGCGGGATGAGGGAGGCACAGCTCCAGCAGGATGAGGGAGGCACAGCTCCAGTGGGATGCGGGAGGCACAGCTCCAGAGGGATGCGGGAGGCACAGCTCCAGAGGGATGTGGGAGGCACAGCTCCAGCGGGATGAGGGAGGCACAGCTCCAGCGGGATGCGGGAGGCACAGCTCCAGAGGGATGCAGGAGGCACAGCTCCAGAGGGATGAGGGAGGCACAGCTCCAGAGGGATGAGGGAGGCACAGCTCCAGAGGGATGAGGGAGGCACAGCTCCAGAGGGATGCGGGAGGCACAGCTCCAGAGGGATGC